>VWYH01011294.1:10389-28628 GCA_013399365.1 Pampusana beccarii | reverse complement strand
TTCTTCCTCTCTTTCTCCCTCTCTCTCTTTCTTCCTCTCTCTCTCTCTTCCTTCCTTCCTTCCTTCCTTCCTTCCTTCCTTCCTTCCTTCCTTCCTTCCTTCCTTCCTTCCTTCCTTTTCCCCCCACTATTGGCAGACATCTAACTTCATAAAGGCTCACCTGTTTACACTGATTTAAACTGAATGTAGTTGCTGTTTGTCTTGATTGTTTTTCTAACAACCCTGATGTAAGGTACACAGGGCATGCAACATGCTTGTAAATATTTTCCAGGTTCTCAGCTTTGTCTGCCTTGAGGAAAAGGACTGAGTAGGAATACTCATCAAGTACTCCTGGGAACTTCTTCCTCTACTCTGGGGTGCAGCATTCAAGATTTTTGATTTTTCTTGTTTCCTTTCCATTGCAAATCAACCCACAGCTTTCAAATTATTTGTGAACACTTTTCTAACTGGACTTTACAATCAAGATGCAAATGACTAAATGATTTTTTTTAATGTGGTACAGCTCTTCCTCATCACTCCTGAGAACCTGGATTTTCAGGTGGGACCAGGTTCTGCCTCTGTCTATTCTTGGTTATGTCAAGAGCCACCCCTCACTGCTGGTGGGTGCAGATAGCACCCCATGGGACAACCTGGCCAGAACAATTCTGTCCTGCTACAAAGCTGGTGTGCCACCAGTACTGAGTACAGGCAAGGATCACTTCTCTAGTCCCACTGACCACACTCTTTCTGCTGCAAGCCAGGATGCCGTTGGCCTTTTTGGCCACTTGGGCACCCTGCTGGCTCGTGTTCAGCTGCTGTTGACCAGCACCCCCAGGTCCTTTTCCACCAGGCAGCTTTCCAGCCACTCTTCCCTGAGCTTGTAGCGCTGCCTGGGGTTATTGTAACCTAAGTGCAAGACCTGGCACTTGGCCTTGTTGAACCTCCTACAATTGGCCTCAGCCCACTCAATGGGTTTTGCCAAAGATTGAAAGTTATTTCCACGGCATAGGTTTTTTATATACTTCAAGCCAAATTTCCTGGGTCTCTATTCCATCACACATATGATAAAACCCCTCACCAAGTATGGGTCTATTGACTTAACTAGTGATGTCCCTGGTAATGCACTGGGAGATCTTACAGGCCAGGGTGAGCTGTGCTGGGAGGCCATGATGGTATGATGTGGTTATCCAAAGAGAGGTTTTCCTTTATTAGCATATACAAGTTCAAGTCTGCTATGAACATCAATTTTTAATCTGGTTGATGACTGGGAAATGTATGTGCAGTTAAACTAACTTCTGTGTGGGACTTCGATCATAAGCTGTCCTCTGCTGAGTAGCACGAACCTGGCTGTTTCATCACCCTGATGAGTTCTTTGGCACAGGTGGAGTCCTGAGGAGGACACTGCTCACATGAGAAGGCTTCTCAGCAACTTAGCAATGGATGCGTTGCCCCAGAATAATTTTAATTGTCAGGTTTTTTCAATACACTGGGCTCCATTACTTGAAACCAAACCTGGAGATGTTTAGCTTTTCAGAGGTTATGTAACTCTCTAGGCCCTAATTGGGAAAATGAGTCCTGAAGAAGCACATTCCTTCTCCTGAAAAGGCAAATCCCTTTTAATTTCTGCTTTACTACACATCAACCAGAGTAATGGGAAGATTTTTGTTATTTTCAGTGGGCTTCAGACCAGGGTTATTGCCTTGATGGTGGAAATGTTTTTCTGATCTTAAGCCTGAAAAAACAGAGGTTTTGTGTATTTATGTGTATTATTTATCTTGCTATCTAACAGCAGCAAACTCTTATTTTCAAACCTTTCCTTGCTGACAGTGATGATTTAGACCTTTTACAAGTTTGAAAACAAAATTTTCAATAGATTGTGCCAAGATATCACTGAGATACCACCCTGAGTTTCAAAGATTTGAGTGCATTGGGAAGAACATGGATTCAAAATAGTGTCCAGGGTAGTATTTAAAGGTATTACAAGTTTATTTGGAGTATAAATATGAGTCTATTTTTAAACAGTATAAAAGCATTGGTGTGAGCATGATGTCTGAGGACAGAGGCCAAAGATAAAGGACAGAGATAAGACCTGTTGGACCAGAGCAAAATACAAACTGACAAAATTACCTAGGGTTTAAGTAGATACCTACAAATAGGTTATCTCTTAAAGAAAATATATCTGGTATGTTTAAAGTAGTGGGACCATTAATCTGTAGTAAAACAGAAATGAAAAGGAAATTGCGTTTTCAGAGAAAGGGAAGGAATGATTCCTGGCTTGTTTAAATTACTAGTTTAGATGAAGGTAGATCTCAAAAAGTTATTAGTTTTCAGTTGATTTGTTGTTGGGAGGAAGTTCCACCTCTGCCTAATTATCTAACTCTTTCCTTGGGTTGTGCTGCTCTTGAACAGCTACCTCATTATCAATCTTAAAAGGAGCTCTGAGCGAAGCGAGGGGGCAGCAGCTTGTGTTACAGAGCTAGCTAATGACAGCAAATACACAAGGGCACAGCAAGAGCCTTCACAGGCTCTGAGGACAGGACTGATCACCTCTCAGACAAATGAACTACAAGATACCGTGAAACTCTGGCAAGGAGCAACAGAAATGGCTGGAGGTGTGGGGGAGCTCATTAATGAAGGAACTGATTTACAGAACTGATTATTTGCCTGTGTAGTCATAGTGGCATGCAGCACTCAACAGGGACCAAGGTTCAACTAGTTTTATCCTACCTGTCCTGAAGTTGGGGGCTACACTGTGGAGCGCTCCTGAGAAACTGAAGCACTAAACACCAGTGTCTAGAGTGATGGTACTGTGGGCTTTCTTATCCTCATGTACATTTAGATTGGATTGCTTCCTTTGTATACTAGGGTGCGGAGTGAATTTTACTGTCTCAGTTTCTTTCCAAGCACAGGGCGAGAGAGCAACTTATATTTTACATGGTAGCAAAGATATGCGATGCATGCCCCAGCCTATGTGCTACATGGAACTATGCTAACAGTAAATCTCACTTCTCTGTGCTCTGTGACACTCTACTGCAGGCAGGGCAGATTTTCCTCTTTCTGAGCAAAATTTTACTTTACAACAACATGCCCTTTCCATATTTTGCAGGTTCAACAAACTTTGCAAGAGGTTGCAAAGTGTATGGACACAGGAAAAGTCAGATACTAGGGACCTGGCTGTTGTTTGCACTGCACTCCAGGCTCATTGGCAGTAGGCAGGAGCTTCGAAAGACAGCTTACAGTGATCTTAAGGTGGTTTTAAGCTATGAGATTGCTGTAAATACTACTCACTCATTGAGTGTTTGTCCTGCACAGTACCCACGACTTGATTGTGTGGACACTGTAAAAACAGAAATGCCCTGCACTGAGCTTCTGGCCATCTAAAGACAGCATGTCAGAATTTAATCTCCTGCAGTGCTTATCCTCCTTACGTGCTTCCAACCTAGAAACATGCATGACTTGTGTCACAAGATAAATACACAAATGTGAGCATGCTGCTGTAGCAGATGAATTTCCATTTGGATATGTAACACTGCAGTCTGCACTAGATGGCCTGTACTACAGTGGAGTGCAGAACAGGGAAAATGCTTAAGGGGGAGGCAACCCATGAAGAAAAACATGCCAAAAATGTGCTGAGCACTTCTAAGGGAGAGAGATGCCAAGCAAGCTTCCCTCATATCATTATGTATGTACCACATGCCAAGCAGAAGTACTGCTGTCAGTGCTTTCTGAAGGAAAGAGCAGCATGCTGAGAAGGCCTGCGCATCCCCTGATGATCACAGAGAGAGATGTCCTCAGCACATGCACCGAAGGTCACTGACAATCCAGTGTGGAGACACGAGACCAGATGTTGCTGACCTCAGGGACTGCTTCCTTGATCGAAACAGAAGGGATTCCCTTAGAGCATGGATGATTCCTGCCCTGATTGCTACTGCTGGCACGGTGCGTTTTGACGGTGCTGTAGCAAGCCCCAGGCACGTTATTTTGGCAGAAGGCACCACCAAGTGCTGGAGCACAGCCACTGCATGTAGACCTTGCTAAAGGAGAAGCTCTTACAGAACTTACTACCTACCCCTTACAAGGTTTTGGACGTGCTACAATGTATTTTTTTTTCTGCAGTGCCAAAACAAACTAGAGGCCTTTGAGATTTTAAAATATGGATTAACTTGAAAACCCTTCAAACACAGTTTCAAGGTTTTCCAAATAAAAATAGAAGAAAACTGAAATGAGGCTTCAGGGAATGAAGTAGCCAAAATTAATTCTAACTTTCTAGGTCAAACTGAAGGTGCTCCTGATACTGATAACGCACAACACAGTACTGATGTATCTCTACAGCTTCCAGTTGTGAAATCAACTTGTTTCACTCAGGGTCCCCTAGAGCGTATGATTCTGCATGCATGAGACCTGCAGATGTACAGGAGCTAGTGTGATCGAAAAGATTGCTTCCTACTTTATTTTATGCTCAGAAAAAAAAAGCTATTGTAACCAACTGTGTGTAATCGGAGTTTTTTATGGCAACATGAATTTTAAAGGAATGAGGGATTTAATTGTCTTCAAATAGTTACAAGATTAAATATTTAAAAACCTGGGCTCTTCTTGCCACCCTGACCCATCTGCTCCCATGGACTGTGCGACGAGACCTGTTTTCCTGATGCAACACCCATCTGGGATGGCAACAGGAGAGGACACCCCATGATCACCTTGCAGGCCAGGAAGGCTGCAGTCCTGGAGCGGAAGTCCTAGCATTGCTGGAAGGTGCTTTCTAAGGGGTTGTATGTTTCTGTATGACCTGAAAAGCCTGAAAGTAGATGAAGGGAGGGAGACTTTGCTGGAGCACCTCTTGTAAGCTGCCAGATGGGAGAAGACAGTTTTGAGTCTGCTGCGCAGAAGAGGACTGTGCTTGTTGTCAGGGATACATTTGCTCTTGAGGCAAAGTAGAAAGCATTTTCTGGATTCAAGCTTTGTTTAGAATCCTAGTAGCATTATTAGTTTTAACTCTTTGCAATGAAATAAATAATATTTGACTGTAGGGCAAATCACAGCCCAAGCTTGTTGGCTGCTTTGCTGCCCACTGCTGATTTTATCCATTTACTGAACAGATCAGTATGTGCTCATTGAATTTAGCCAGAATTCACTGTTTTCCAATAGAAAGCTGCCCTGGTCAGATCGTTCACCAGTACAAGAATTTGCTTCTCATATAAATCAGTATTGACATCTGAATCAGATTTTCTCACAAATCTGTTACCTCTACTGATAACCAGCAGGACTATGACATGTGTTTGGCTGAGGCCAATCGTATGAGGTTCAACAAGGCCAAGTGCCAGGTCCTGCACTTCGGTGACAACAACACCAGGCAGCGCCACAGGCTCAAGGAAGAGTTGCTGGAAAGCTGCCTGGCAGAAAAGGATCTGGGGGTGTTGGTCAACAGCTGGCTGAACATGAGCCAGCAGTGTGCCCAGGTGGCCAAAAAGGCCAACAGCATCCTGGCTTGCAGCAGAAATAGTGTGGTCAGCAGGACCAGACTTCCCCTGTACTCAGCACTCGTGAGGCCCCACCTTGAATCCTGTGTTGAGTTTCGGGCCGTTCATCAAAAGAAAGACATTGAGGTGCTGGAGAGTGTCCAGAGGAGGGCGATGAGGCTGGTGAGGGGTCTGCAGTCCCAAAAAACCCATGTGCCTTTGAGATCAGTGCATGTTAAATAGCCGAGAAGGATTTTATCAGTCACTAGACCATGGTGTAACACACTTGCAAAGATGAAAAAAGGGATTCACCTTTTCTTGTGGGCTTGGTACTCCACAGGATGAATAGAAGCCTACTGCAAAGCACTTTTCCTGACAAAGGGCTTGGGAGAAAGTAAAGACCATAAATAGTATCTGCTTAGCTCTACTTCTGCTGTGATTTCTTTTCCTTGTTTTAAGAGTTTCACACTGTCATCTTTATTTGAATCCCAGATGGAAAGAGTGAAAGCAAAAGACCTGAATTCTTCATGTGCATCTTTCTCCTGGCATGAATGTGGCAAATGCCAGCAGATGCAAGTGTTAAAAAGGAAGGGGAGGAATGGACTGCTCAGCTCATCAGACTATTCCCCGTTTCTGCAGTGGGCTTAGCACCCTCTGCCTTTGGTAGCCCCTGCCCATCAACTCCACAGCTCTTTGTGGATTTGCAGACTTCCCCTGACTGTTTCAAATCACCTTCCTGTCTTCCATATGTTTCAACATGTCCTCCAGGAGGATCTGTTCCTTGATCTTACTGGGCACGGAGGTGAGGCTGACTGGTCTGTAGTGCCCTGGATCTTCCTTTCTACCCTTTTAGAAAATGGATGTGATATTTCCCTTCCCACAGTCAGTGGGGATTTTCCATGACTTCCATGACTTTTCAGATATGATGGAGAATGGCGTGGCAACCACACCAGCTAATTCCCTGAGGACCCTGGGATAGCTCACATGGGGTCCCATGGACTTGCGTACCTTCAGGTTCCTCAGGTGGTCTTGAACCTGACCTTTTCGTACACTGTGGGGGGACTTTATTCTGCCAGTCCCTGACTTGGAGTCTGGGGGTTTGAAAAATGTGGGAGGAGTGATTACTGGTGAAAAATGAGGCAAAACAATTGCTGAGTACCTCAGTCTTCTCCATGTTGGTTGTCACCAGCTCTTCTGTCTTACTACAGGGCATACGTCTTCTTTAGTCTTCCTTTTCCAGCCAATGTATCTGTAAAAGCCACTCTTATATTTCTTTGTATCCCTTGTCCAATCCAGTATAGAGGTATCTGTCTCACTTTGACTAGTATGGTGCTCAAGAGAGAAACTTTGTCTTTACTAGTAGCAATGGAAATTGAAGGACAGTTACCTTCCTGCGGAGTTTCACGTTACAAAATGAGCAATTTCATATCATTAGACTTGGATTATTACTGAATCTTGCAGTGAGCATGTATCGCAAACCATGGACTTGACCCTGAGTGAACATGCTATGATAATTTAAAAGGGATAACTTCATGTTCTAATATTCAGCTGTATGTGTTATTGTACAAATATTTTTCATACATAAGTTTTTTTTGTGCTTTTTTCTGGATTGCGGCTAAAATATGCTTTTGAATCATACCTGACTCATAATAAGCCAGTTTTGCTTTGATGTTTGTAAATTGCTATGGTAGATGAAAGCACAGAAAAAGTTTGAAATAAGATTTCTGCGGTGTTCGTGTTTCCTTCTGTCCTTCCTGTTGGCTCCAGCTTAAATCACATTTCACCTCCTAGTCACACATTTATTATTGTAGTAAGGAGCATTTCATGGATATAGTCACCAGGACATAATAGTAGTCACTCATGGTGTTCTTTGAAATAAGATCAGTATTTGTGCAGGCTCTTTAGCAGTGTGAGCCCACATCAGATAATTGCTGCTAAGCCCTGAGGGGTTCACAAGCTGTTCATATTCCCTGTGATACACTTAATTTCCACAGGAATTGTGAGGAAAGTTGCTGCATTTTGTTTTTTTGTTTGTTTTAAATTAACTGGATTGCTACCCTACACTAGCCTGGTGTGTTTCCTCCTTAGCCAGCTCAGGCAAGGAGGCAGCAAAAAGAAATGCCTTAGCTGAGCCAGGGTAGTAATACAATTCTACAGAAGTGTTGAGTCTTCTTGTCTTCTGCTATTATTTCTATTACTGGCAATTTTAAGGCCTCAAACAAGATCTAATATTGATTTCTGCTCTATGCATGTAGAGAGAGACTAGGTGTTCTCCCCTGAACTCCAGCAGAGCAACGTGATAAGGGAAATTTGAGAAAAGACTTAGCCAACATCAGCAGCTGAGCTGCTACAGGTCAAATCTCACAACTGTCAGGCCTTCCAGCTGAACGAAGAAGAATCAAGGTAAGGCCCTGTATTCTCCAGCTGGATCTGTTCAGAAGAGGGAAGGGTGTGTGCCATGAAGATAAATTCAGAAATAAGCAGCAGAGAGAAGGCTGGGTGGACCTTTCTAGGAATTAGTTGGGAAAACGTTTTTGGAAGAGCATGATATTTTCCCAGAGTAGGATGAGACAGGCTGAAGACTGGGGAGAGCAGGAGAGGGGTCGTGTGTTCGTTTTGCCTTAATTGAGCTGGTGGCCTGGCTCTGTGAATGTCCTAAGATGTCCCTGGCTATCTGTTTTGGGTCAGAATTTAAGCAAAGTAGGGAAAGACTCTCTGTTTTCTTTAAGAAAGATCAACTACCTATCTGGGAGCACAGAAAGGAGAGCAGAAAGTTCCCACGCTAAATAAAGGTTGGCTGGGCAAAAGGCAAGAGGCAAAATGTGCAAACATACACTCAGAGTGAATGTTGTCCCAGCAGACTGTCCCTAAGGTTGTGAAAGGATAACAGTACTGTTAGAGGTATAAATGCTAGAAAGTAAGGGAATGACTGTAACTACACTTTGAGCAGCTGGTAAAGGGCTTTTCAACTCCTTATAGGTCCCAGATACATGGGAACACGAGTAGACCTAAAGTGACATGACTAATTTGGCAGTTGGTCAAAACATCAGATAATCTCCTTCTTGGTGTGCCTCTTACGTCAAGAAAACCTCTACTGTATGTCCGTGCAGGCACTGTGCATACATAACTGGTGAGTCATTTGACAACGCTTGGGTTTACTGAAATAAGTGTGTTTTATTTTAGAACCAGTGTAGTAACCCCAGGCATGGCTGGACAGGGAACTTCTTGTCTACAATGTCAATAGGCAATATGGTATTTACAAGCAATGTTTTCTGGGTATTATAGCAGTTGTTTGTTTGAGACAAATAAATATGATGGATTTGGAATAGGAACACTTATAGGGAGGCATATCTAGCATCAAAGCAATGTTAATCCTCAAATGTATCCTGTAAATCTGCCTGCAAACAATTGAGAGCTGTTCTTGACAGGGAATGTCTTGCCAGTTAATGGGAACATAGTGATTTCATTTAAAAATGGGAATGTTCCATCTGGTAAGTTCAAGACACTTCAGGAGTCTTTATGTATGTGATTACTCAGCGACAACATCCTGTCTACACCACCTACCTCCTCTGCAATGCAGTTCATCTCTCATGAGTTCATGTTTAAATCAACACGAACACCTCCCTTTCTGCTAATTAGTTTTGTTAACTGCTGTATTGATCCCCAGGGTAAATATTTTGCAAACTACCAGCATAAGAAATGCCAACTTGTCCAAACACCTGTACCAGATTTTATGCATTGTGCTTCCTTTGCCAAGGCTGCTTGTTCTAATGTCACCAAGAGGAAAAAAAACACCTTTATTTTTATTACATTACAAATTATATGGGGATGGAGATGCAAAGTATATGACAGCAACTGACAGGAAGAAAGAACTATTCTTACAGCTCAAATGTGAGTATAGTTTTGTACTGCATACTTATCCCAATGAATGACGTCTTTTCAGAGTGGAGATCAGGCTTACCTTTAGGTAAGCTTATGAGACAACCTAGACTGTCAATTGTGATCTTTTTAATCAACTGAGAACAGACAGGGCAATATTTGGAAGACTGCCATGTGAGGTTTTTAAATGCTTGGAGCCATGCTGTAGCAAAATAACTCGTTCTTTAAGCATGCTATCTGTCATCTGTCTGCATTCTGGTTGCTTACTAGACAATGTATGACATGAACATGAAACATGGAGGTTAGTTAGCGTGATATCACTATATTATTCAGGTGTAAACACTGCTTCTTTTTTCCTGTGGAAGAAGGAGAATTAATAAAATGTGGTGACTAGAATGACTTTGTTGCAGTGATCTTTTTATCCTGTTGGTTTGTTTGTTTATTTTCTTTTGTTTGTTTGCTTGCTGTTTTGTTTACCCTGCAACACGTCTGTATATCACAAAGTCAGAACGGATGAGGTTGGCAGGGACCTCTGGAGGTCATCTGGTCCAACTCTCCATCTCAAGCAGGGCTACCCAGAGCCAGTTGCCCAAGCCCACGTCCAAACAGCTTTTGAATATCTTCACAGCCTCACTGGGCAGCCGATGGCTGGGCTTGGTAATCCTCATAGCGAAAAAGTGTTTCCTCATGTTCAGGAGGAGCCCCCTGTGTTTCAGACTGTGTCTGTTGTGTGACTGTTCACAAACACCCTCCTTTCTCTAAACAGGCTGTGGTGGGTTGACCCCAGCGGCCTGATGCCCAGCCAATCCGCATGCAGTGGCTACTCTGGAAAGACCAAAGGCCCAGGCTTTATTGCAGAGCATGTAGTTCCATGGCATGCAGTAGCCCTCTGGTCAATTTGGGTCAGCTATCCCTGCTGTGTCCCAGCCTCTCTCTCACCTGCACAGCCTACTGAGTTGGGGACACAGAGAAAACAGGGGAAGCCTTGGTGCTCTGCAAGCACAGTTCAGCACCGGTGAAAACACCAGTGTGTTTTCAACACTGTCTGCTCACAAATCCAAAACACAGCAGCAAGTGGGCTGTGGAGTCTCTCCTTGCCCCCTTGGCCCCAGTAGCTCCACCTGTGATGTCACAGCCATGAGGTCACACTGTGCGGTGCCAGGCCCCTGTGAAGTGAAGGCTGCCTGCCCTGCCCAGTGGCGCATCCTGCTGGCTGTGTGCCCACGGCAGGCACTCTCTGCCTGGCAATCTGTTTGAGACTCTTGGCAAAGTGGTCTCCCCTGGGCAAGCAATAGTCCTGCAGCAGAAGGAGGACACACAAGCTTGCAGGAGACTTTAATTTCTCCCCAAGATGAGGAGGAGAAAGGTTCCTGCAAGACTTCAAGGTGCTGACCTGGCAAACAGGCCAGCCAGTGGAAATACGGAGGACAGATGTGCAGCTGGGCCCACTCAGTTCCTAGGGAACAGGTATGAGGAGTTTGTTCCTCCTGGGGACACCAGCTGATGGGTGGGACACCCAGAGCGTAATGTGTGGCTCTGGGAACAGTATGGAGAAGTCAGCAAGGGCTGTGGGCAGAGTAACAGTCCCAGAGCTTGAGAAAGCCACTGTGAATGGGGAAGAGGCTCAGCTGAAAGCGCCTCTAGCCCCCTGTGCCAAACCCAACAGTCCTGCTATGCGGGCTCCAACCATGGAGACTCAGAAGTTCCTGCTGTTCTCCAGTACAACTGTTCCTGGGCACCTGGAGCAACCACCGTTGTGGTGGTGTTTCTGGGCAGCCTCTGGCAGAGCCGCAGGAGAGCTCAGCCCTCGCCCTCGCCCTGCCAGACCTCCCAGGCAAAGTGCCGCTGCAGCTGGGAAATTCTGCTGGGTGTCTGCTGAGAGAGAGAAGCCTTGGGGGTGTTTTGGGGATGGCTCTGGCCCTCGTGCTGCAGAGGCTCAGGGAAGAGGTGGGGATCTGGAGGAGGGCAGCTGCTCCCGTCTGCCCACAGACCGCCAGGCTTCTGAACTGCCTCCCCAAGGGCAGATTGGTACTGTGGGATTGGGGGGCAGTTGGGGTGAGAAGTGGTTGTGGTACCCTCCTGCTGCTGCTGCTGCTTCTTTTTCTGCGTCTGCTTCTTCTGTCCTGTCTCACCATGTCAGGGACGTCTTCTGGGTGCTTCCCAAAGCCTATCTTCTGGCCAGGGCCTTGGCTCATGTGACGCAGAGCTGATGCAGAGACAGGCCCCATCTTTTCCCTTCCATAGGTGCACCCTCTCTCAGGAGGACAACGGTACCAGCTGGAAAGGGCCACCACACTGCAGATGTAGTGCTAGAGAAAATGAAGGTAAGCTCAGTGCTGCCTTTCAGCCCATGTTTACACTAAGTGTGCCTTGGTGTAAACCCACAGGACCCACAAGACCCACAGCCCTGCAGGACCGGTGTCATCCTGCCTGCCTGACCATAGGGAGCCAGCTGCCATGTCCACATCTATGTTTGATACTGTCAAAACCACAGGGTACCCTAGCATGGTAGAAGCTGAGAGGCCAAAGCAACACCTATCCTCACTCCCCAGTGATGCCATCAGTGCCCTGCCTGCCAGGGAACCCTGCTGGCCCTTCATCCTCCACCCCCAGGGTGCAACCAGCACCCCTTTCTCTAGGGCATCCTCAAGAAGGGTCCTCAGCCTTTTCTCCGGTTTCTTTGCCCAGGGTTGGTCTACAGCATTGCTTACCACCTCGCAGGCGCTGTGCTCTCCCTCCAGAGATGCATCAACACAGGCATCTCCATTCTGTAAGTACAACATGTGTCCAGTGTGGACACGGACACCATGACAGAGGGTGTTGGTGGCTCAGGGCAAGCAGGAGGGAAGCTGGAGCTGTTCCTGACTGGGAGATTCCCGGCTTCCATATAAATTCCTGCTCCTCGGCTGCTAAGAGAAAAGCCCTCTCTGCAGGACTCTGCCCTTGAGCACTACTAACACCAGGACTTTTTTTCAGGAAAGAGGTGGTCACCCTGAAAATGGAGAGGGACGCCACAATCCTCATTGTGATGAGCCTAGCTGTTTTCAGTGAGTGTTTGCCCACTGTCAGTAGAGGCACAGAGGCACGGGGGCTGTGAACTTCAGTGTGAGGCTGACATGCTGGAGCACCAGCAGAGCCCTTCAAACCTACCTCCTTTGCAGGTCTGGGAGGTCATGAGGTGCTTGCTGCAAGCAAGGGAAAGGGAGTGTAGCTTTGGGGTGCAAAGCATGCGCAGGAACTGGGGCTCTGCAGAGCCCCAAGGCCCCAGGAAAGAGTCTGTGCTTGGAGCTGCAGTCTCTCTGCACCTCTTCCCCATGCTCTCAGCCAGTGTCTTACCACCCTGGTATGGGAGGAGACTGTGTGGCTATGGGCATCGTTAGAAACTCTAGTCAAGCAACTCCATCTTGGCGATCTGAATTGCAGTCGGTGCCTGCTGTGGGATCTCGCTGCTCATGTGGACAGCACGGGCACAGAATGTGCAACAGGTCAGTGGGACATGGAAGTCTTGTGAAGGAGCACTGATGGTGGTGGGTGGGTGGGTAGATCGCCCCATCCTTCAGCTCCAGGCAGTGACCCACAGAATCAGCACCAGCTTCTACCATGCCTTCCTAGAGCTGCTGGCTCTGGAAAGCCCCAGCAGCTCTGGGACTCAAACAGTCTTTCCCTTTCAGGTGCTGCTGGGGCTGCCTGCAGCTGAGTTGAGGTCCCTGCGGTAAGAGCCCTCTCCTCTGTCCTAACCTGCAGCACCTTTGGTGGGGTAGCAGCAGATGAGCCCATGCTGTTTGCTCTCACTTGCACAGTGCCCAGGGTTCATGCCTTTCGCTCCTGCCTGGGCATTTTGCTAAACCTGGAGGGGGAAGGAAGCACTTGCAAACTGGGGCAAGAAAAGGGAGCTCAAGCACCTCTGTCTCTGCTCCTGCTGAGCCTGGAGCCTCTGGGCTGGGCTGACAAGATCTGCTTTCCTGGTGACTGCAGGAACACACTCGCTCTGTGGAGGGAACAAGCCGAAGAAATGCAAAGGCTGAGGGATGAGACAACACGCCTGGCTGCAGAGATCAGTACTATGATGAAGGTGATCCTGCACTTTGGGAAGGAGGGCTGGGATGAGCACGGCTCCGCACAAGGCCGTTTCTGGGCCAGCGTGTGGTCTTTTCCTTCTCAACCCACACACCCGTCCCTTGCCAGGGGCTGCTGGTTGAGCTGCTCCACTGTAAAGCCCCTTCTCCTGGCCAGGTCTGACGTGGTCATTTCCCCTGTTCCTTTCTGTCTTTCCCAGGAATTCCAGCAAATGACAGATGCAATGTCTGCAAACACAGGCATGTCTGACTGGTCTCTGAAAACCCCAGGTACAGATGGGCGCAGGCAGGCATGGCTTTCGTCACACTGAGCTTGTCGTGCTTAGTGCTCCCAAAAGCAGGATGTGCTGCAGATTCTGCTCTCTGGGCCAGAGGGAGGTGGCACAAAACCACAGGGCCTAAAAGCACGACTGTGGCTGAGCGGCTCCCTTGGGCTCACCCCAGCCCTGCCATCAGAGCCCTCGCTAGAGCCCCGGCTGTGCCCTGGACAGCATTTCTGCCCTCTGCCCTTCCACTGAGCCTTCCTGGGGAACAAAGTGAGCAGATGGGTTGTCCTTTGCTGTCCACACAGCAAGGCCTTGCCTTGGGTCTGCTGCCCTTCCCGTGGAGCTTGCTGCCTCCAGCACCTGCAGCTCTTCTCATTGTGCTGCTGGGAGAAAAACACCATCACCAGGCAAGGGGGTGCCCTCCTTTTCCTGGGGCACCTCTGAGCATGCGGTGCTGCTTTCAGGGCTGGCAGGCAGCCTTCCAAGTGTCCTGCAGCCACCAGCTCCTCCAGGCCTGAGGCCTCTTGCAGTCAGCTTCTCTCTTCTGCCTTCAGGGGCTGCCATCGACCTGCAGAAATCATCCAGCAGCTGTACAGGATTCTGCAGGCTGTTTTGGTTCCTGTGTGCTCCACCGCATCCGGATAGCTTTGTGCAGGTAGAGTAGAAAAAAACATCAGAGCTGCTTCTCTTGCATTTTATAAAGTTGGGGGCCATCCCTGGGGTGTCTCCCCTCAGGCCAGTGGTGTTCCTCAAGGCCATGGTCACTGGTCCAGCACCTGACAGCTGAGGTCTGACACGGGGCTTGGCTCCCTAGGACATGGCAGTTGCCCTCACAAGAGGCCTGAGCCAAGCTGAGCTTGCTGCTCACCATCCCTGGTCACTGCTGGCTGATGGAGCTTCTCCTTTGGGACCCCATTTCCCCACTACAGCTCTGACTGTCCCTCTCCCAGTGGGGAAGGGGAGAGTGGGGGAGGCTGCAGAGCTGCTAGCCAAAATGAGAGGTTTCTTGAAAGCCCTGATTCCAGTTCAGGGTATCTGATGGTTCCCAATGGCTGGCTGTTGTTCTCTTTCCAGAACCAGGAAGACAGCCAGGCGCTTCTGCCCACTTCCCAACACACCACCCATGTCAAGCACAAGCCCAGCCCACAGGCGCAGTGCTGTCTGTGCTTCTGGCTGCACAGGTGCCCAGCGAGGCCCATCATGGCCTCATGTTCATTGCTCATGGCTTCTGCTTTCAGCCGGACACATCCCCAGGATACTGCTGGCCTTTCCAAGGGTCTCGGAGTGAGGTGCTAATCCGGTTGCCCACACAAATACAACCAACAGCTGTCGTCATACAACACACCTCAAAGGCAGCCACTCCGCTAGGGACTGTCAGTAGTGCCCCCCGAGATATCACCGTCTCTGTAAGTCTCTGCTGGGCACTGGGAGCTGGGGACAGGCATGGGGAAAAGCTCTAATGGGGACTTGTTGCTCTCTGCACATCCGCTGAGATTGTTATGCTCCCGAGCATTGCTGTTCCCTGAGGGGACATTTCAAGGGATACATTGGGTGGTGTCACCCCTCCTAAGATTTGCCCAGAGTGCTTTGGACCAGCACCTCCAGGACACCGAGCACAAGACAAGGAGGAGACTCAGCCCCACTGGGTCCTGCACCGGTCTCTGCTGGAGCAGCAGGAATGGGGCTCAGATCAGCAGCCTGGATCTGGCATGAGCCTTCCTCGTTGTAGGGTCAAGCCTGACCTGCTCCCCTGTGCTTTGTCTCAAAGGGACTGGACGAGGAAGGCGAGGAGGAAACTCTGCTGGGAAGATTCACCTATAGAGCAAAGGGAGAGCCACCACAGGCCTTCCCTCTGCAGGTGCAGTGAGCTTGTGTGGACAAGAGGCCAGGGCAGAAACACTGGTTTGCCAGCAAGTTGCTTGCACAAGGAGTGTGGACAGTCCCTGCTGAGGCAAGGGCCTGACCCCAGGCAAGAGAAACATTGGCTGGATCAGGAGGGAAAGTGGCATCCAGTGGGGCCACAAGAGCAGAACAAGGGCCACGTTGCCCCACAGCTGTCTGGGTCCACAGAGCTGCCTGGCTGCACACACCAGGCAGGTGGCGGCAGGGAGGACACCCAGCACCTTGCCCCGGCAGCAGGACTTTCCCCGGGCCCCACATCCCCAGCACCAGCAAGCCTCAGGTTTCCACAGCTGCCCACCATGCTCTCTGCAGCCCAGTGTTTGCTCTGCAGGGCACAGGGTCCTCTGCCACCTGCGTGGGAGAAGGGAAGGAGGAGAAGCTGCTGCCTCAGTCAGGGCAGGAGCTGGTCCTGGAGCAGGGGACAGGCTGGCAGAGGCAGACATGTGGAGCCTGCTCTCTTTACACCCCAGGAGTGACACTGCTTTTTGCCATCATTTCTTTGCAGAATGAGATCCCCAGAGCCTTCCGGTTTTTGAAACTTGTCATAGAGAGCAACTGGGGTAAACCAGGATACACCTGCATCTACCGAGTGCAGGTGCATGGGAAGATCGTGGAAGCAAACGCCACCGGCCAGACACAGGTGGAGGCCTTTCCCCAATGAGAATTAAAAGGAAAATAGAGAAACAGACCAGATAATGTTGCTGTTAGTCTGGTGCAGAGCAGCGTTGTTTCAGAGGCCCTCTCAAAGCTGCCAACTTCTGCCATTTGCAGGCTGAGGCCTTCCTCCGTCTTTCTGCCTTCCCTCCACCATGGGGATGCTTCCTAACCAAATGAAAGGAGACCACACTCCCACAGCCTTTCCTTGCCACAGTTCCTTGACAAAATCCTTTGGCACAAGGACTGTCCCCCATCTTGCCCCAAGAAGTAGTCATCAGAGCCTGGCAGCGTTTGGGGGTCATGACCCCCAAGGCAGTGGGCCCACTGAGTTCAAGGGACACCTTGGCTCTGGGGACTAGGCCCAGTGGGTGCCCACATGGGGTGCAGCCATGTCTGGGACCCATGAAGAGTGTCTGAGGTGCATAAGAACTCCTGAGGCCACCAGCTGCCCAGGAGGGGGGATCTTGGCTTGGCTGCCTGTGTCCGTGTGCACTCCTAGGCACAGCCCTCCAGCCTGACAGGAACCTGGCACCTCAGACACCAGGGCCCAGGCCACAGCTTACTTGTGCACAGACACATGTGTGTGAGGGCCCATGCAATGTGTGATGGGCTGGGAGTGGACATTGTGGCAGCATACACCCCAGGTAACAGGGCATCAGTGGTTCACAGCACCAGGAAGTAGCCAGGAGAGATGGGAGAGGGGTCACAGGCCTCTGTGATGTCCTGCAGACCCAGGTAGAACCCAGTTATTTGTGTAGGTGGGCCACCAGCTCCAGATCTGCCCATCACTTGGGATCTACAGCCCATCTGAAGTGGGAATTCTCCAATACGCCACACAGCGAGATGGGAGCAGAGGTTTCTCTTTCCCAGCCTGTGGAGCATGGCATTGGTCCTTGTCACAGCAGGGAGTGGAAACGGGGAGTAGTGCTGAGGCCCCAAGCACTACCCAACTATCTGTTGCTGATGTGAAGTGCAGCTGGGGCCTATCAAATGACTGCTCAGACAATTCCTGTCTGGGCAGCTCTGCCAGCACCTTTCTGTGGGGCCACTCCGTTGTTACCAGGTGCTCGCTTTGCATGAGGGGCTGCCCTTCTGGTCTCTGCACCTGCTAATATCTGCTTGGCAGCATGGAGTCCAGGAGGTGCTGGTGTTGCTGGAAAAGCCCTGCCGGCTCAGAGGCCTGGAGAACAGCAGGAACTTGTAAGTCTCCCGGTGAGAGCCCACACAGCAGGACTGTGGGGTTTGGCACATAGTTTGGCTTCTCCTTATTGTCCCCAGAGCCACACATTAAGCTCTGGGTGGCCAACCCATCAGCTGACATCCCCAGGAGGAACAAACTCCTCTTACCTGTTCCCTAGGAACTGAGTGGGCCCAGCTGCACATCTGTCCTCCATATTTCCACTGGCTGGCCTGTTTGCCAGGTCAGCACCTTGAAGTCTTTCAGGAGCGTTTTTCCTCCCCATCTTGGGGAGAAATTAATGCAAGCTTGTGTGTCCTCCTTCTGCTGCAGGACTATTGCCTGCCCAGGGGAGACCACTTTGCCAAGAGCCTCAAACTGATTGCCAGGCAGAGAGCACCTGCCACGGGCACACAGCCAGCAGGATGCGTCGTGCTTGCCTGGATGCAGGCCAGGGCTGGCTGTGCAGGGGACATGGTGACACACAAGTATCACAGAATCACAGGATGTTAGGGATTGGAAGGGACCTCAAAAGATCATCTAGTCCAATCCCCCTGCCGGAGCAGGAACACCTAGATAAGGCTGCACAAGAAGGTGTCCAGGTGTGTTTTGAATGTCTCCGGAGACGGAGACTCCACAACCTTCCTGGGCAGCTTGTTCCAGTGTTTTGTCACCCTCACTGAGAAGAAGTTTCTTCTCAAATGTAAGTGGAACGTCTTGTGGCTTGAACCCATTACCCATTGTCTTACTGTTGGCTGTCACTGAGAAAAGCCCGGCTCCATCCTCCTGACACTCACCCTTTACATATTTATAATCATTAACGAGGTCACCCCTCAGTCTCCTCCAA
>VWYH01011293.1:41356-93862 GCA_013399365.1 Pampusana beccarii | reverse complement strand
GGAGCCAGGCTCTTCTCGGTGACAACCAATAATAGGACAAGGGGTAATGGGTACAAACAAGAACACAGGAGGTTCCACTTAAATATGAGAAGAAACTTCTTCCCAGTGAGGGTAACAGAGCACTGGAACAGGCTGCCCAGGGAGGCTGTGGAGTCTCCTTCTCTGGAGACATTCAAAACCCACCTGGACACCTTTCTGTGTAACCTCATCTGGGTGTTCCTGCTCCAGCAGGGGGATTGGACTGGATGATCTTTTGAGGTCCTTTCCAATCGCTAACATTCTGTGATTCTGTGATACTTATGCGAAGTGAATGCCACTTTAGCTGTTATTTCTAAATTCTTGAAACAAGAGAAAAAAGAAACTAAGCTTAACATAATCTTTTAAAAATTAATGTATTTGCTTAAGGAAAAGAGGATTTTTTGAAAGTTTTCATTAATGCGTTACGTGGTACGGCATCAGTCAATTGCATCCAAACAATGAGACGTGACAGTCTCTGTGCTCCAGCAGGTCCTTCAGCTGTATCCCCTCAGGTACAGGCAGTGCAGCCAAGTGCTCATTGCTCATGGCCTCCGGTGTCTTCATGACTATGATTAAAAACATGGTCTAAATTGATGAGGATGTTTTCTAATGGTAGGAAGAAAAGATATAAAAGCCATGAAACAGGATGACATCTCTGCTCCAAAAAGCCCATCATTGGAAAAAATCCAGTACCATAAAACATGTCTCTGAATTAGCATTTTGCTGTGATCAATTAATAATAATTACAACATACACAATTACAATGATGATTCACTTGGATGGGTGAATGCTGCATAGCCATTTTCTCTATGGCTTAATGGAGCGGGAAAGCAACTGGGCTGGATTCATTTGCCACTGATTGTAGGTCAGGACAGTATGAATAAAAGACAGAAAAGGGATGGATTTGACAGAAAAGAAAGTATAGTGAAATCAGAAGTTCTGTTTTTTTAAGACTTCTACGTGAGAGGAAAGATGTTAAGCAATTTACATAGATAAGCACAGTAACATATTCTCAGATCTTCATATTATGTTTCATTTTTTATGTAAAACACTTTTGAATTAATTCAAAGTACTCATAGTGCGTGCTTTATCTGTTAGAAAAAGTTGGAAGTATTTATCCATTTTGTTTAACTAGTTTTCTATCTTTAAAAAGTTCTGTTAGATATTGCTTTGTAGCTTTATTTTTAACATATCTTTGATGGAGCCTAAAGCTGGAAGAAATTTAATTATTCCTCTTTCTTTCCTTCCTGATTTCTAATAATAAAATAAACTTAGTGATTAAGGCCACAGAAGAATTGCTGAAATTCATAGCCAACCCCGTCCTATCTAAATTGGAGAAAATAAGCTTTGTACAATCCTCGTCAAGGTAATGCCTGAGCAGTCCTACATTTCTGGCTGTACTGAATATCTGGCATAATTAACAAACAACAGAGAAAGATGACAGAATACACAGAATCTACAACACATGTCACAATGTCACATGACAATTGGACATGCTGGCCCTGAAGAGCCTGTTCTCAGAGAAGAACTGACACACCAGGGCTGGATGCCTGAGCTTCCTGTGTAACAGCAGTAGGGGATTAGACACATCAACCTGGACTTTAACACAGTATTTATTGCCTTAGGTAGACTTGCAAAGATTTTCCCTGGTATCTCAACTTCTCCAGAGCTTTGAATCTTAATTCTGTTTTTCAAAGAGGCATCTTTTCCACAGCTCCATGACCCTCAAAAGACTGTCTACTTACATTTTCCTCTACATGAGAATAGAAGTAATTTATTTATATTAGTATATGGCTGGCAAACTACCTCAGGAGGGTGGCTCTGTTTTCTTCCTGTTGAAACTTTGCCACTCGGTGGACGGGTGTTTACATTTTTTTGGGTCAAGGAGAGCATATGGAAAAAGAAACATGAATTTTTAAATAGTAATACAGTCATTCAGCTAGAATGAGTCCAAATTCTGATTTCTATTCTAAAATACGCAGAGAAGTAAACTGTATGTAACAGTATGTACATTTATTTACAGAGAACAAGAAGGTGAATGCCTTTGTGAGTTTGCTGCTCTTTTCCATCACATCCCAAGCATGTCAGTGCCATAAATTCCCTGTCTGATAGATGTATATGAGCCACTACAGCAATGAAATACATACAGAAAGAGCAAAAAAGCGGCATAAAGAAAACATTTCTTAAACCATAACACAAAACCACACTACCTCAGCAGAGTCAGTAACCTTTGAAGAGGAACAGGAATGTATTGTTCTCTACACCTTGCCTGGAGAGTATACCATAATTCACACCATCAGTTTTCAGTCTATAATTGGTCTTTGTGTCTCTGAACAGTGTCTCAGAGATTGCTACAGCTATCACATACAGTCACAGGAGGATAAAACAAAACCATTCTGTTTTCTAAGCATCCTCTATTTTTTTCTTCCTACGAAGTCTGAGCAAAATGGAGTCCCAAAGAAATGAAATTAAAATTGTCAAAGAAAATTCACCTCTGTATTTATGATACATTTCCCTATTGATATTGTTTCTTAAGTTCTCCCTAGTGACTGCTACATTAGCGTGGGTTTACTATTAATATGAAATATATAATATAAAACTGGCTACAAAGTTCGTAACAAAACATTTTTGTTTGCAGTACATTTACTCTCAGATGTCCTTGCCTCTGGTAATATATTTAGATGGTTCGTTAATGTAGTCCAATGGGTACCTTAAAAATGGAAACAACAGAATTCAGGAAAAGATTGTATCTTGAAAAAATAAACAAGTTCTTCCTATATAAAACGGAGTAAGTTAAAATAAGAACAACAACAACAAAAAAATAGTTATTTCTCATTCTAAATTCAATTTTTGTTTGATAAAAACAGAAAGTGAAATTACAGCACCTACTGAGTAGATTTAAGTTCGTTATCAAGTAATATCTAAGTAAAAGTATACCAAACAACACATGGCTTTAGCAAGATTTTCACAGTTATTACCTAAGAATCAGATTTATCAGGCAGTTTCTTTGATGTATCATCATAAAAGATCTTCAGCTTGAAGCATACGTCCTTGCTATATCCTAATGATAGCTTTGCTTTACAAACAACAGACTTGAAAGATTCTGCATATTACAGTGCAGTTTTTATTAGTGTCACATTTATTCTGTTTTTCACATGAATAAATGCCTTTGTAATAAGAAAATTAATGTTGGCTGGTAATGTCAGTACCAAGTAGGTAGATTTTTAATAAACTCAAGGTCATATACCTTGACATGTTAGAAAAAGGGGTTTCAACCACTTGAACCTACAATGTAATCCAGAATCAAAGAAGGTTGCATATAAAATCTGTACTGAAGTCCTGAAGCTGTTTTTCTGGCTTTTTGGTTTTGGTTTTCTGGGTTTTTATCTGGCACAATTGAGAGTATGTATTAAATTATGGCATCAATGAGCAACTGCTTTACATAAAGTGATTGAAAATAACTCTTGTCAGGCATCAATAAATCTTTGTTTTACCAAACTTATTTCAGACAGACAGGAGCCAAAAAACCCCACAAAAAACCAAACCAAAACCCTATGTTTTAATCAGTAAGTGCTACAAATCAGTTAATTAAAAAGTGCACAAATAATGCTTGTAGTGATTTATAACCAATTTGAGTTTCCAAAATCCTTTGACTGAGACAAATAATTACTGCATGAGTTGGTAAAGGCTAAAGACTTAATACAGTTCATGGCATCATTTTAAGTTTTCTTAAAAGTAATTATATCATGTCATATACAAGAGAATTTGATTGTCCTATGAGTTACTTAAGCTTCAAGGGTTCTCTGAGCCTGGGAATAGAAAACTATAGTATTTTAAATTAAACACAAAGCCCTTAAGGCTTGCTGAGAACAAAGGAGGAAATTCTGAATATCTTTTAACAAGTTCAGAAAGAAGCTTCTAGCTATTGAAAAAAGTTTTTAATAGCTTTAAAAGATGTTCATAATTTTTTTGCCACATAAGCTTCTAGATGCATTTTAAGACCTCTGCTCTAAATCTACTCTAATAGTTTTGCTATTTTCAGATAGACAAATGGGACAATTGTCAGAAAAGTTTTTGTCCTGCAAACCACAAAGTTTGCACTTTGCTGTAGCTATAAAAAAAATGATAGATTAGCTGCTTTTTAAAATTGAGTATTTCAAGATGCCTTTCAGCAGTAGTTAGGGAACTTGGTATCAGTAACATTTTTAGCAATATCGGCATAAAGTGATTCTCGCTGTCCTACAATGTGCAGTATGTGTATTATGATTTTTTCTCTTTCTCAAGTGTTCAGTTTCTGTTTCTCTCAGTGCTCATTCTCAAGTGGCAGTAATTTCTAGTTTTTTTTATTTTTTTTTTTAACCACAGCACAATCAAAACCATACTTAACTGAAACATAAAAAAATCTATGAAAGGTTGCCTGCCACGCCTACATAAAAGCTTTTAAATCAGACTAGTTCTTCCAAAGGTTTTCTTATTGTTCTGATCCAATGAAAAATGTTTTCAGATGGCCCTTGTATTTACCCAACAGTGCAACTGTTGTTGTTTTGCAGTAGACTTATTAGACTTTTATTTTCCATATTTCTGAACATTCATGTAAATTGAAATGTTACAGTAATCAAGGGCATCATGAGCTGATATTGTGCATAGAAGCACATGCCACAAAATGAATCTCAGTCGCTGGGATTTAGATGTTGACTTTTGGAATGCATATGTATTCCCTGAGGTTCAGTATCACCTGTCATGAGAACTGTAAATGCATCATAACATTTGTCCTCTAATCTCACACCACATCAAGTCATAATTAACTAATTCAGTGCTATCATCCACCTGACTAAGGCAGATGTAACTGAGAGATGCGGGAAAGACGCAGTTTGTAGTCCTTTGACCGTGTAACACTTCAAGACAGTATCATAAAAGCTGATACTTAGGAATACAGACAACATTGCAAAGCCATGTTTAAGTCTTTACTACTGGGATATATGATTTGTAACATTTCTATTATCCCATAGCAGAGACTTGTTGCCAATTCAGGGACTCATTATTTGGTTTCTCCTTTGCCAACTGCAGCTGAGAGCTTCAACAGCTCTTAAGAATTACCAATCAAGTAAGTGAATTTTGACCTCTGGAACAAAAGGCTATTCCTTTATAATGTAAGTCTGGAGTGGTATCATACAAATAAGAAGAGAAATTCAGGGTCAACTTATTACCAGTAATCAAAGACACACACATTTATCACAATTTTAAGGTACAGGTCCCTCAGTCCTCATTCAGTGCTTGTGTTCAGCCACAATCTCAGAGGCAGCCCTCAGAGAGCTGTAGAAGGAAATAGCATCAATTTGGCTGTCTCTTTCCTGTGCTGAGTACTCAACAGTCATTCTTTCAGAAAATACCTAGAAAAATGGATTCCAGAGTTTTGCAATGGGTTTGTCCACTGTCTCTGTTCCAGAAAGGATCTCCGAATTAGAGCACATTTTTTACAGGAACTTAACTTTTTTCATGAAATTTAATAATTAAACACTTCCAGATCCTATGCTTCACTTGAAATAATTTTGTCTTTTGTCATCAAAAGAGAACATTCTTCATGGTAAACTCCTAATAAGTCACATTTTTATTTAATCTTGGTAAAGTATAGATACTTTGTATCACTATGCATTTTAGAGAACAGTGGAATCAAAAAGATTACAAGATTATTTATGCACCTATGCTGTTTATATTTGCCAGACCTTCTTAAAGAAAAACCTATCAAAAATCACCTTTTCTGCTACAATCTGCAGACTCAGCTGAATTTTACTAGAAGCTGAGTATGTTCAACAGAAGAAGAAAACACTCAATATATTTCAAAATCAGACTTTGGGTATGTATGCTTAAGTTCTTAATGCACTTCTCTGAAAATCAGTGTTTTTCTCTCTCTTTCATTTTCAAAAGATTCTCTTTTCACCATTCACAAGAGCAAAATTGCGCACTAGATTTTTCAGCATAATGAAAAGGATTCTGAAGAAAGAAAAGAGCCCCTTTATGAAGTGTCATTGTTACCAACAATGGGGTACTCAGACTGCAAAAGTTAAATTGTAGCACTTTAAAACGATCACCTGTTCTTTTCCAAAAGTACACCAGGGAAGAAAAGATGAGGAAAGCAAACCTGAATGCAGATTTTGCAGAACCTGAAGTGTGATAGAGTTCACATGGAAAATTAAGGCTCAAACTTACAGAAAATGGAATTGGTTGCAAAATTCACATTTGGCCTTAGATGTCACTTTTCAGTGACATTTACATCCTTATAAAGTTTAATCTTGGCATCAGACTTACAATAATACAAGAATTATAAGAAGATAATCTAATGCTATATGGACAGCAGTTGCTTCCTAGCAGAAACAAAAACTTTGGGGATAAATCACGAAACAGTCAATTAACTCTCCCTCCCAAACTAACAGAAATTAAACAACTCTTTAAAAGTTTTTAAAGAAAAAAAATGAAGTATAAAAGGAAGCAGAATACTTTAAAATTATTGCTACCCATATTTACACAATTTGTAAACATCTTATTACGGTTCAAAGATTTGTTTGGTACTTGACATTTCCATATCTCACACAATTCCATTTAATGGAGCAGATGATGAAAGAGATCTGATCCATGTGTACATATAACAATAGTTAGGGAGTAATGACATCCTTTGCACCTGTTTATCTTGGTGGCATTCAGCCAATTATATTTTTATTAATTCTATTTGCAGTCCCTGTTGGGCACTGTCAGAGAATACTGTACTCAAAAACAGACAAGGGGTAAAAGAGGGAGATCTGTACATTCCTTTTTTCAAAGAACATGATTTTTCAAAAATGTTTAAATTATAATTGTCTGAAATGAATATATAGTATTTTTACCTAGAGAAGCAAGCAAAATAAGCATTGTGTGACCCTGACGTGCTTTGATTATAAAAGTTAATTATATAAGTTAATTAACACTTTCTCTGATTTCTAGATTTCATTTTCCCTTTTTTAACCCCAAGTTCCAGATGCCAGCATGAGTAAGAGACTTTCTTTGAGTTATCACAATGCTTTCCTAAAGGGTTAACTTCAGTAAGCAAAAATGTCAAGAGATTTCAGAAAATAAAAAAAAAAATCCAAAATATCCTGTGCTGTGAAAAAAGACTAATTTAGGAAAGGTTAGGTTTTGGGCTACACTTCATTAAACTTATTGTGTCAGCGTCACTTATCTGTTTTGTTTTGAGCTAAAGTAATTTCCCCTCCCACCCTTTTTTTTTTTTTTTTCCTTCTCGAGCATTTCAGTGACCACAGACAGGATCTCTGAGCAGCTTTAGAGTATTCCTCTCTTATTTTTACATCTGTTAAAACTGAAAGCTGTCAGAGATTTTAAACGTGTTTTTATTTCGTGAGAAATTTAGAGCAAATAGTAGTTCTAACTTCACATTTCCTTTCTATCTGTGTGAAAGTGGCCAGTGAAGACATGTGGTGCTAAACACATAAATCAAGATTGTGGTAAATTAAAATGTGGATTTCTGCATTTATGATCCTAAGCTGGTCGATATAATGCACACTAGGTTTTTCTTGTTATGCAAGTAGACAATGCTTAACAGGTTGCAGTGAACTTTCCTGTTCAAATCATATTTTTATTAATTGTTTTTCCCATTTGTGATCCCTAATCCAGAACCAGCTTTTCAGCTTCCGTTATTTTAAACATCTTTATGGAAGAAGTAATGGAATATTTACTAGGTTCACATTCACAAATGATGAATGAACTATTGTATGTACATAGCTAATGTTGGTACTGTAATTCCTATGGACTACAATATTCATTATATATTTATTACAGGAAGTGTAGTCGAATTTGAGGTGCCTTCTAAAGAACTGAAATAGCATTGCAGATATTAAAGTATTTTCCTTAGGTTTTCAGCAACTTCCAAGTGTTCTAAACTCTGAGAGTTATGAAATGTTCAATATCCATAGCTAATCAAGAAGTAAAAATACCTGTATGTCACAGACTGAAATAGGAACAGAAAACCCATTGGGACCATCTGGAACATGGAGTTCAGTTCTCTGCAGCAACCATAACAGAAGTATTTATTTTTTAAAAGAGATCTCAGAGCATCTATTCCACAAGAGCAGAGAACCTACTTGCAACTCAGATTCAGAGGGAATAAAATGAGGATGAGATGAAGATCATTATAATGAAAACATAATTTAAATGAAAAGCTGACAGTGATCTAAGGAGAATTATTATGCTTTTGAAAAAGAACTGTGTGTTAAGGAGCACTGGCAAAAATAAAAAGAAAAAAGAAAAAAGAAAAAAAGGTAAGAAATTAAACAGTATGAGCAAACTTAAACTCCAGGTTACCCTGAAAAATAAAGTTATAGTTTTGACGTTAGTGCTCATTTTTATCTCTCTTAATGACCACTCACTACTACTATATTGGGTAATGCCTGAGAGTCCAACTAGGTAGACTCTCTTCACAATTCCACAGAAGTGTATCTGCCTTATCAATGAGAAATAAGAATGGGTTGTTGGGTTCTTGAGGGTGGTGAATCTGATATGTGGTTTAAAATGTTAAATTCTAACTCCAGTGCTAATATGTGAGAGCTTTGTTTGTTTGTGTTTGTTTGTTTGTTTTTCTTAACAATGGAACAGTATTACAGTACTGCCAACACAGTACCGTTAATAGAGAAGATATAACTAGTTCTGTTTGGAATTTGGTGTTATCTAATATGTTTCCCTGAGACTTAGGAAGGTATTAAGGAAAATAAAAATGACACCAGAGTCTTTTACAACCCAACTGCAAATGACTTTTTCATAAAATTATGAAAGATGAATCAACCAGTCTGAAATAAAAACATATCAGTGCTCATCTGTGGACTGACGTTGCCATTACAAGCAGTTTATAGAAAAATTTTAACTGCAACATAGCAATTTTATGAGGCCAATTGAAGAACAATTTATACATGATATATATTTCAATTTTTGCAAAACATTCATCAGATGATGTCAATCATAGCATGCTAGTTAGTGTTCAGAAGGAGAGACTCAATCTGATATCTCAAAATACCACAAAGAAAGAACAAAGGAAGATGGAGGGGCAAAAATGAAATTATAGGAAAGAAATGATGCAATGAATTATTTTTCTTTGCTTCATTCTCTCTTTTGTTTCTTCTTTTTTTCATGTTCCTTCCTTCATCCCTTGATTGTTTCCTTCATCTTGCCATTGTATTTTTTATTAATAGCATACTATTATTGTGCCTGAGTATTTCCAAGTTCTTTCTGGGGTCTGTTTCTCATAACAAATAAACAATAAAAGCTAGCTGTGTTGCACATTTCTTCTCTGATTTCTTTCATGTTTGGACTTTCTTTAGAAAATATTAATAATAATGCTAGACGAACATCTCCATCTTGTCAATTCTTTGTCTAATTGTCATCTTTTTTCTCTGACTTCAGAGATCCAGAAATCTAAACTGATGCTCTGGCTTTTTAAAGACTATTCAGTTCTCTGGCCATGAATCAATTTCAAATTAAAACAATGAGTTTTGCAGTATTGCTTTCAACCGCAAAATGTTAAAAAACTTTAAAGATTTAGGGTGGCAAAACATGACCCCATGGAACACAGGTCCTCATTTATTGCATGTTAAACAGAATTCTTTGGAAATGTCACATAGTAACAATCATTATCACAAAACCTGCTGTTAATACTGAAAACAGGAGAAAAAAGTGAGAGTCTCTGAGGTTTCTGACTCAAGCTTTAAATTGAAAATGAATAAGTTAGATATAAAATCATAGACATGAAAAAAAAATTTCCATTAGAGCAGTAAATTTTAGAAAAGCTCCATACCTAGTAACTGTTACCAAAGCTAGATAAAGTGACTAGTGGTGTTTTACAGGGAAACAAAACTCAGTGGCAGAGGAAGTGGTGCCCTTGATGTAACAGATTAATTTTGTATTAATGCACATTACATGATGCATATGATCTTACAGAATGTCTCATGTGTTAAACTCAGAAGCCTTGGATTCCAAGTTTTATTCTGTTCCCAATTTATGATTGTGTATGTGGTAAAGTTTCAAGGTAGAGTTTTGCTTTAGTATTGCCTCTCAGCAGCTAATCACCTTATGTATTGAGAAGGTAGAAAATGTTTTATGTGTAGAGTATACAGAACGCAGATTATAAGAATACATTTTGACATGGATTTAATATGCACTTGTGTCAGTTCACTCCGAAATGGGGGACTGTTGGTTTGCTTGCAGGATTTTACCTATATTGGCACCACAGCAAAATGCTATACTAGGATGCTGTGTCCATATAAACCAGCGTCCTGTGATAGGAAGCTTTAGCATCTGGTATCAATCACCAGTGTTTTTAGTTGGTCAACTATACGGTAAAGCTATGCTCTTCTGATGGCTTAAGTCGAGATTCACAGATCTCTTTGTTTCAAGAGCCACGTGTTGTTTTTTCTCCGTTGTGCTTTTGTTTCCCAATTTCTATCCTACATCTCTGTCAGTCCCATCTCTGTTATCACTGAAAACCTTTCTGGATTTTTTTAAATATATAATCACTAAATATGTCAGATTCAGCACTTCTTTTAACACTACTGATGTCTTCCTTTATTTTTTCAGGTATAACCTAGTATTCCCTAAAATATTTTCTCATATGTATTCATTCATTTTTTATGGCTTCCTTTTCTCCCCTCTTATTTTAAATGCTTCAGAGTGAGTACATATAGCTAGTTCAGATATTCACAGAACTGTACAAGCTACATGATTCTAAGTTTCTAAACTAGAATTCTATACCACACCACAGTCACTTGGTCTTACTGTATTACCACACTGTTACAGATTCAAACATGATCATTTTGTCATTGTTTTAAAGCAGAATTTTGTAACTACCACATAACACCAATTGTTTCAATGGCTGTTGAAGTTTGCTTTTCTAGAGTGACGCTGTGAGAGCTCTTTCGCAGTACTTTTTTCTGCCTGTTGTATGCCGGCTTCTGAGATTCCAAACCCACTCACTTACTGCAAGCTACTACAGAAGCCAGTCCTAGTACTTCCACTTCACAAACTCTGAAAACTCCTTGGGAGTAATCAGAACAGTTACTAATTTCTACTGCTTTGCTCTCTTTAGTGCAAACTCTGTTGTAGTCCCTCTTAGTGCATCCAGTTTCGTTCCTCCCACCACCACGACACGTTCTCTACGGACGTTGTCTCCATGCATTGAACTACTGTCCTCAGTTAAAAAAAAAAATGCTCCATTTTGCCCATATCTAAATCTGGATGATTTTATTGTCCTTTCACCAATGCTACATCACGCATTAAATGAGATTGCTGGTGTTGGCTGAGGTGTCCATATTAATGACAGCTGGAGAGAAATCTGGACCTTTCTTTGCAGCAGGTGACAAATAACTAGTTTCCCAGAAACCTGCCTCCTGAAAAACTATAGTCACTCAAAGTAAGATTCACAGTCTCTGTGCACAGGTAAAGAAAACTGATCCATAAAGCTAAAAGCCTCAGTTCTCCGTATAATAAATGGAGGTAGATGCCTCCTAATTGGGGTGCTCGAGGTGCCCTTTGGAGATGCCTGCTTTTATTCTTTGGATATGTAATGAGCCTGGGCAATTAACTGAGGTTCCCAAATTAGGTGTCTAATGTAGACACCGTGAAAAAAAAATCCTCTTCCCCTACTTACAACAGAATATTATGCATTGCAATCTGTAGATCTGATGAAAGACTTTGGAAAAGACCTCAGCTGGAAAGAAAAATACCATGTTTAAACAAGCTCATTTTTATATTCATGCAACCTTTATTTTTTCATTCTTAAAAATACATCAGGCAGTGAATTTCCAGCTAATTCAGAATTCTGCATAGTTGACTACTTATGAATAACTAGTATATACATATTCTATAAGATACCATTTATGTCTGTACAGAAATTCGTCTTTTTGAAGGTCATCTTTTCTCCTTCTCTGATACTCTAAATCATTCCTATTTCGATGTAAAAGGGTCCTTATATTTGTATCTGGGGGATAAATTATGTCTAATATGTTTATTCTATCTTGACCTACATTTAGACAAAAAAAAAAGAATCCCCAGTCTTTTCCCATTAACAATAACAACTACATGTTTGTGGGGTGGTTTTCCTTCCCTTTCCCTTTCCCTTTCCCTTTCCCTTTCCCTTTCCCTTTCCCTTTCCCTTTCCCTTTCCTTTCCTTTTATTTTCCTGTACGATCTTTGTAATTCATGCATCACCAAGCTAAATACAGGGAAAAGGCATAGAGTGCTGCAATTCACACAGGAGGTTTTCCAGGCTGCTGTGTGAAGGATACTGTAGGTCAATGATGTATTGGTTCAGAGGGCAGTCATTTTCTACACTCATCACTTCTGCCACCATCTAACCACATGTCTTAGATGCATAATCAACACAGCTTATGTCTGGGCTAGATCATGATACTTTAAAGGCTGTAAACAGTTTTCTTTTCGCTTGTTTTAAATAATGAGCAAGAAAAAATGACAGGATTTTAGAGACAGGAAATAAATGGTAAAAATAATAATTTGTCCTAATAAGACATCTGAATCAAGCTAATTTTAATTCCTTAAGAACATGCATGTTTTAATTAATAGCAAACACCAATGAACTTCAAGAAAATTGACCTATAGATATATTTCATGCTTCACATATATATACCTGCTAAAAACCTTGAAATATTATGCCACCATAGTCAGCTTTGCGCACCGTTTATATTCATGCCCAATAAGACACCTGCTTTGTTAATTAATTAATGCTCTTATAAATCTGTTTTGGCCTTTTAAACCAGTACTTAAACAGCAAAAGAGAATGTGGGATTCTATTGTTTTGCTTTCACTTAGTGTTTTGCCTGTCATAGTAAGTAAATGTAATTTGCATTATTAGTAACTGTCAACAGCATACTCTGAGCAGAAGGCAAATACAGCAGGTGGTAAAAAAGAGAAGAGATGGCTGAAAGCAGAAAAGCGAAACAAATGATTGCCAGGAACTGCTAATCTAGTTATGCATAAATTTAACACAAATTAAAATGCATGCAAAGCTTTCACTGAAGGTGAATACTTGACAGAAAAGGAGATAAACTGACCAATTGTTGTTATAAGACCATTTGTCAGAAAGCTCAAGTGCTAAAAACCCTTCATAATCTTCTAATTGCTTTAATGAAACTTCTGTAAACTTAACCTGTCAGATATTTTGAACCTCCTAAGTGATAGCTCATCAAACAACAAATTTATGGCAGAGAGGACTTTTGCTTTGTTTACTAATACGTAAAATAAATGACCCTTTCAGTTTACTGTACTTTTCAGTGGTCAAAATTTAAACTTTTAAAATGTTTTTGCAGGTAATTAACATCCACATGATATATTTTGTGACACAGTTATTAGATAAAACACTCTCAAATGTCTTACAAGAAGTGACAAAAATTATGCTGGCTGACTATTTGATATTTCATAATCATCTCTTTTTCAGTAACATATCAAAAAAGAGTATGCAGAAAATTAGGACTTTGCCAAACAAGTAAAGTCTGTCAGCTTCTTTGCTTTTTCTTCCATTTCTGGTGATGTATGCAAGTTGAGAGAAATGTGACAAACCCTTTGACAGTTCCCCAGAATCTGGAGAGCAGTCTGTCTGGAGCCCAACGCAGAACTGCAGTTGTCCCAAATCTCACTTATTCCTCATATGGGATATTCAACTTTCGGCACTCAGCAGAAATGCCTTCGAAATAATTGGTTATAGTGGAGGTTGAAGATAGCTTGACCTTAAAGCATTAGGTGGCTTCTGCTAAATGGTTCTTAAAATTCTTCTAATCCCAGTGGAACAATTGTCTCTATTTCTTGCAAGACTCTGGAATTACTTGGCCCAATATTTGTTAAAAATTCAAACAACAACAACAAATCTTCTTGGTTTGAAATTCAAAAGCATGCTAACAGAAGCTGAAGAATCAAGAATTTCTTTCTTCCCCAAAGTTATTTCAGATGTGTATCTTACCTACTTAACAGGCAAATAAATGTACCCTCAAGGTTCAGTAACACCAGGGTTGTCTAGAGGGTGACTCCTCTGTCCTACCCACATGATATGTATCCCTTTTGCTCATTTATTTCTTTACGGAAGTCTTCGTAATTGTAACACATAGAAATGACAGAGAAAAAGGGAGCTGGACAAGCAGGAATTCCAGACCTCCACAACCCATCAGGCCCCATACAGATATAATGACTCCTGTGAGGAAATTCCACCTTCACAGAATTAAGCAACTTTACAGACAAAACCCCATATTAATTCTTCGCTTTTGCTTCACTGGTACAACAAGGGTGTCAAGAGGTCGTTGATAATGAAGAGCAGTAAGGTTCATTTCGGAAAGCCTCCAGTTGCAAATTCCAGTTGCATCAAGTCTCTAACACCAGTTACTCGAACTGCCGCTGGTGCCAGTGGGAGCTGGGACAGCCATTAGCAGCATAGTGGAGATAACGCCAGGATCCTTTGGAGCTGCTAAACTTCTAAGGAAAGGAGTTACAGAAGAACACCACAGGAGCTCTGCTACACACAGGGAAGTTAGTGTGCAGATACTGCAGCATAATTAAGGCAACTGGGGCACAATGTTTCATGTTGTTTAGAACAAAATCCTGGATATAGTCTGTCTTTGGTTATTCTTTGCATAGACATTTTTCCCTGTTGACAGTTCGACAGGACAGATGGTCTCAGAGCTCTGTCACCGCTACACAGAACTCCGTGGAGAACTTTTTTTTTTTCAGTTGTGAAGTTTAAATTTCTCACATTTTTGAAATTCCAATGTTACAATTAGTAATCATGTTTAAGTAAGCTGAGTAGCTTTATTTGAAAACTGAAAAAGAAAAGCTTTCATCCTAATAGACTCCTAAAATCACCTAAATCTTACCATCAGGAGTTTTAATGAGGTTGAAGGGACAGTTACTTTTCTGCTTTTTTAACACGATTTTTGTTGTATTTCTTATGAGAAAGTGCTTTTCACTTTAATGATATAATCTATTCATGAATGCATAGGTGAGTGTGGCAAGAAACAACAGTCACACAAGAGATAAGTCTCCATTCCCAGCTGCACCTGAGTCATGACTGAGAAAATCCTGCTCTTGTTAAAATATTCCTCCACATTTTAAAATCTAATTATTTTGGATCCATATAACAGGAGAAGAAAAAAAAAAGAAAAAGAAAAAGTTTATGAGCTTCCTAACACAGTCAGTTCTGTTACGGCTGTTGTGCCTTGCAGCACAGATTTTACAGGATAGTGTCAATCTCTTTTACTAAAGAAAAAACAAAAAGGAGCACTCCCTTCCTGCAATTTAAAGCTAGAGAACTTGAAAGGAGAACAAGAGAATAAAGAGAAATAAACTATCACATTTCCTTTTGCTTTTATTAATAAAAAAGTACTTCTGATTGCTGACCTAGATATGTATGTTTCCCTATGCAGTTTACTGTTAAATTGTAAGATTCACAACCATAAGTGGACAGTGAAGGAAAAAAAATATAGAACTTGATTTTTTAAAAGAATTAACAGTTTTATGACTATTAACATTGCATGTACCTTAGCAAAAAGACCCCCTGATAAAACAGAATCTAGTCTTACAGTTTAAAGTGTAAATTCTCCTTGTTGCTATAGAGAATGGCTCCTGTGCAAACAGGTCTGATAATAATTACACATGATAGTGTATAATGGAATAGGAAGAATTCATCTTTCTTTAAAGCAGCAGGTATGTCTCCTTCCTCTCATAGTGTCAAACCTAGATGGAGATAGTGATCAAACATGGTGTGACAATTTCTGCAATGTCTCCCTGTGGGAGCTATTAAAATTCAAATTATGCACAAAAAAAGTCTTGAGTGCCTAGCATGGTAAAATTTTTTTGTCATCATCTAGGAAATGTGGAATTAAATCTTGCCCAAAAATAGACAACATATTTCATAGAGAGTTTTTTGATTTTTTTTCTTTACTGAAATATTCTTTTTTTTGTCGACAGCTTTCTATTAGCTAGTTGAAAGTGATGGGTAAATCACCTCTCCAGGGTCTCAGCCTCAAGCTTCCTCATCATCTAGACATGCTTAGTTGTAAAACCATCAAGGCCAATTCATTTCCAGAAAGCAGGAGACAAAGTTAAGTGGTTGGAGAGCAACTAAAAGAAGAAGTGTGACATTGCCTAGGACTCTCAGGACCAGCCTGCTGGATCAATGAAAATTATTGCAACTCAGATTCCAGATCTGCTATAGTCAGCTGTAGATTTTATTGCCTTCATGAGGTTGTACCAACTGGCTTTGAATTTGTGTAGTAAAAAGAGAGTGTTGCTCATGAGAGGTTTTTAATAAGCAGGAGTTACTGAGAGTTTACTTATGAACGGTTGTTCTTATTAATAAAAAACAGCTACATCATACTCTACAGAGAACGCCTCACTAGAATACAAGACTTAAGCCATCAAGGTTTACCTACATTAAGCAACAAGAGGAGCTCAACAGGAAGCACAATATCTGGGAATGTGAACACGAGATCAATACATGATATTGTGCACTATCCTAGGCTGAGTGACAGCCCTGTCTTGAGGCTGTGAAGGGGAAGGTAGGCCTGAATTCAAATTTGAGCTATCTGACAAAACTCATGAGGTGAAGGAGACTGGACTGTTGTCTCTGCTGGGGGTAGAAGGAGGAACCTTCCCCATCCTCTGAACTGCCCCTACTTAATGTTCTCACGTTGGAGAATGAAGAGTGTGTAGCCGGCTAGATCCAGGAGAAGCTCACCACTGAAAGCTGTCCAACCACCCACCAGTCCTATAACCATTGCCACTAGAAAATAACATAAGGTATTAGTAATTAGAGGTTCCTTGCTGAAAGGCACCAAAACATCCATTTGCCCTCCAGACAATTTCTCTGTAGGGATGTTTGCTGCTTAACAGGAGCTCATACACATGATGATACTGAAAGGTTGTGAAGTCTGGTGAACCCTACCTATTACCATCTGCACCCACTATTCCACAAGGAGTCTAATGATATTGTGATGAAGCAACTCAAAACCATGAAAAGACACTGTATGTCCCTTGAAGCAACGTTATTAGGATCTGGAGCACAAGCAGTGTTCTCCTCTGTCTTCCAAGTGAGAGGATGTGGGTTAAGGAAGAAGGAAGCAAACTGAATAGGTGAATGCCTAGCTGCATGACTAGTGCCATATTCAATGATTTTAGCTTTTATGATCATGGATCAACCTTTGAGAAGCCAGGTCTGTTGGGAGCATGTAATTACCTCTTGGTCAAACTAAATCATAAGAAGGAAATGTATAGGCAGTGAAACCAGGAACATGTATCCTGAGAAGAATATAGGGACACTGATCAGATGTATGCGGATGGGATCAGGAAAGCTAAGGTGTAGCAGGAACTGAATTTGGCGAGGAATCTGAAGAATGGTAAGAAGGGCTTCTACAGGCACATCAGTCAGAAAATAAAGATTAAAAACAAAACCAAAACTACCCCATCTCTAATATATAAGATAGGAGAATGAGTGAGAACTGTCATAGAGAAGGCTGAGGTACTCAACAACTTTTTCACTGCAGTTTTCACTGGCAGTCATTCATCCAACATCATTCAAGTCCCTGAACCTCAAGACAAGGACTGGAGTAATAAAATCCCTTCCACCTGTAGAGACCACCTGAGGAACATACACAAGTCCATGGGACCCAATGGGATGCATCCCAGGGTCCTGAGGGAACTGGCAGTTTGAGTTGCTAAGCCACTCTCTATCATATTTGAAAAGTCCTGACAGTCAGGCAAAGTCCCCAGCTACTGGAGAAAAAGGAATATCCCAACCATTTTTAGAACAGATAATAAGGAGGACCCAGTGAGCTACCAACCAGTCAGCCTATTGTCAGTGCCCAGTAAGATTACTGAAGAGTTCTTCCTGGTAGATATGTTGAAGCATATGGAAGACAGAGAGGTGATTAGAGACAGTCAACATGGCTTCACCAAGGGCAAATTGTGCCTGACTAGCTTAGTTGCCTTTTATAGTGGAGTGACTGCATCAGTGAAGATGGGAAGATCTATGGATATCACCTACCTGAACTTCTGTAAGGCCTTTGATACTGTTTCCCACAAAATTCTTACCTCTAAATTGGAGACAGAAGGGTTTCTTGGTTGGACTTTAAATGGATGAGGAACTGGCTGGAAGACTGTGTTCAAAGTGTTACAGTCAATGTCTCAGTGTCCAAGTGGAAACCAGTAATGAGTGGTGTTCCTCAAGTGTCCATACCGGGACCAACACTATTTAGTATCTTCATCAATGACATAGTGGAATTCAGTGCGCCCTCAGCAAGTTTACAGGTGACACCAAGCTGACTGGTGAAGTTGATTTGCTTAAGGGAGGTGGTGTCATCCAGAAGGTCGTTTACTGGCCTTGACAGGAATGGCCCAAAGACCTGCGCCTGGGTTGGAGCAATCCCAATATCAATACATGCTACGGGATGAATACATTGAGCGCAGCACTGTGAAGAAGGACTTGTGGGTACTAGTGGATGAAAAATTGGACATGAGCTGGCAATATACTCTTGCAGCCCAAGAAGTCAGCCGTATCCCTGGCTGCACAGGAAGAAGCCATAACAGCAGGTCAAGGGAAGGGATTCTCCCCCTCTGTTCTGTTCTACTGAGACTCTACCTAGAGTACTGCATCCAGACACCAGTACAATAGAGACATGGACATGTTAGAGTGGGTCTAGAGGAGGGCCATGAGAATGGTCAGAGGGCTTAGACACCTCTCCTATGAAGAAAGACTGAGACAGTTGGGGTTGTTCAATCTGGAGAAGGCTCTGGGGAGATCTTATTGTGGTGCTTCAGTATATAAACGGAGCTTCTAAGAAAGAGGGAGAAAAGCTTTTTACTGGGACCTGTAGAAACAGGTCAAGGGGCAGCAATTTTAAACTGAAAGAGAGTAGATTTTGATCAGACATAAGAAACTTTTTGCAATGAGGGTGGTGAGAGACTTTAACAGGTTACACAAAGAAGTTGTGGATACTCCGTCACTGGAATTGTTCAGTGTCGGGTTGGATGGGACTTCGAGCAACCTAATCTAGTGAACGTTGTCCCTGTCCATGGCAGGGGGGTTGGAACTGGATGGTCTTTGAAGGTACCATCTAACCCAAACTGTTCTATGAGTCTATGATCCATTGTGGGACTCATGATTATGATGATTACATTAATGATATTACGTATTTAATGATTGTATTGATACAGGAAGCACTTTCGAAGCTGCAGCCTTTATGCATTTTATTTTTGCATTTAATGTGATTTACAAAAATAAATAGTAAGAGACATGGTATCAGCATGATTTACTGAAATGACATGTGCCTGTTAACAGGTTGGCACTTTTTAACAAGAAGTGATTCAAAGACCGTAATATATTTGTTAGAACATGAATAAAGGAATTCATTTTGAAGATTGACTTGTTAGTTTAGTGGAATATATACATGAGCATTAAAATGCAAAACTGTACTTGACACTTTCATCCTGAACATGGCACTCCACTGAAGTGAAACAAATCTTTCTCAACTCTACATGCAACAGCAAGTATTTTTCTCTGTGAAGAATAAGAGTGGTAGTCACTGTAATTGCGGAAGTATTGGAAATGCTGTTATGCTTCTGAGAAGTCTATAAGAAGTGAAGACTTCTGGCGTTTTGCTGGGGCTCTCAAAACCAACTGCAAAGTGGATTTATATATATAAAATATATTAAACATTATAAAAGTATGATTTCTCATAGTCATCATCTAATCAGTGTGGCTAGTTTAGAAATACTATTTGAAGTCTCTCCATTAAATATACTATCTACAGTTATTACTGTGTTTTTTCCATTTTCTCTAATTCTTTGTAACTATGAAAAATGTTATAAAGTTTTTAATTTTTAGTATCAATTTTTAGGAAGTGTTTTGGTGTGGGTTTTTTTTTTCCTAATAACTTTTATTGCAAATTTTATATTACAATTATTTTTGTCTTGGAATTTTATTGATTTTAATTGAGCTATATAAGGAAAAAACTTGTAAAGACATCTTTCATCACATTTATTCTTGAAGGTGTATAAATAAATCATCTTACATACGACTGCACAGGACATTTTTTCACTCTTCTACGTGTTAGACCACAAATGGCTTTTTCAGAAGCACAGCTTTTCTCATCCTTTTCCTTTTAGCGAGACCAGTCAAAGACCTTAAATATTCACCTATGCCTCACTTGCAGGACTCAAAAGAACTTTTTGAATTTCAGTTTGAATTCTCAAACCATTCAAGGATTTAGAACTCTATTTTGTATAAATCTACATTTAATCAACTTATTGTTAACATATGAGAAGATACTGTGTCTTACAGGAGCAATCTTAATGCTACAGTTATTCAATGCCTAAGGCATCTAAAACCAGGCAAGTTTACACATATCACAAGTTCATTTGCCAAACTTACATATTTCCCCAAATCCTAGGCCAATTAACCTATAAAAAAGCAAAATATCACATGAGACTAGTATTAAATAGAAGATTTTTATTAGATATAGAAGATTTTTATTTTGATTTAAAAAATGAAAGTTAGTTACGATTTATTAGAGGAAAGCTAATTGCAGACTTGAGTATAAATGTGCTATTTCTGGTACATAGTGATTGTCACAAAAGCCTAAATGTCATATTAATGTTCAGACAACATTTCTGAAGCTAAGGTTTCAAATATCATATTTAGACCTTTTATCATGCATTTGTCATACTATTTAAGGTTTAGCAATTAAGTAATCTCATTCATATAAAGGAACAATTTGCTGTAAATATTTATCAACAGGAATCGTATTGTGTGTCTAGGTATTCTGGAACAAATGTTGCATATTTTAAAAGTGTATTACTACCAGTGTTCTCTAAAGTGCTCTAAATATTGCTGTAGCCATTTCTCCAGTAATGCCGCAATTGAAATAAAAACAGGCGTCTAGTTTCATTTCTGTTCATTTGTCTGTAGATTGAGATGATTTTGGAGCATCACTAATTTGCAGAATTTTCATATAGCTTCTGATTGAAATATCACAAGGAATATATATATCTAGGGATTCTGTAATTGTAATTGAAATTGAACTTATTTTGGAGAAAATATCATGTTAGCTTTTTAATGTCAGTTGTATAGTTAGATATCATTTACATCTATTTAGCATTTTTTACTTTAAAATAGCTTTCCATATCTTCTAACTAGTCACAAATATTCAACTTGCCTCCGAAAATTCCTTCTTATTTCTCATTGTTGCAGATAAACTTTAAACATGCATGATTTTTTACTTTTCTCTCTCTTGCATCTAAGAACTCTTCAGAAATTTTGGAAGAATAAAGGGAGTAAGGTAATACCACTTAATGTTATGTTACGCCCTTTTAATAGTAGAGAAACTAATGAACACATAAGGTGACTTTCCCAAGGTCTATTCAGGAGACCACTAACAAAATATAGATTGAAGTGAATAGCTTTTAATTTTATACTATGTAACTTAATCATAGATTACCTCACAAACAGGTGTCTTTAGCTACCTTTTAATAAAGACAATCATTTTATTCAGAGCTTTTAATAAGCATTCTGTTACACTCAGTTCTAGAAATGTGTTAAGATTTTGAAGCTGTTGTTTCATTTCTGTGGCTCATCATTCACTTTCACCCACCTTTGCTTTAAATTGCAGGGGTTGTTAATTTTGATCACATCATTTGGTTATTTCCTTCTTGATAAATAAATTAGTAACATTTTACAAAACTGTTAAAAAAGAATACTTTCTTGACAAGTACAATGTATCATTAACTAGGAATTTTAAAAGCCTGAAAGATTAACTGAATTATTTCTCTACACCAATTTCTGAGAAACAAATAGCACAAAAAGGCAAGCCTTTTCTTGCATTTAAAAAATAGCAAAGAAGCCTCTCCCTACAGTATACAGGAAGCCAGAAGAACCCAGAAGGAAAATCCAATCCTTACAACAAATTTACTACTTGTGTGAACAATAAAGTTGTGAGAAAAACAAGTTTTATCCAGATAACTTTAACCAAGGATATGAATGGCCATTATAAGTTGTGATCATCAAAATTAAGATGTGTATTTCTTTTAATTTGATTTAAACCATACATTATTAGATACAAAATACACACAGTTATAGCTACCATTAAACTAGCTTCAAAGGAGCATCTCTGGATGTGGCTTATCAATGGAGGTAGAGGGAAACCGAAGGAAGGAAACAGAAACCTGAAATGTTTCCCTCCTTCTCTCAGGAGAAAAATGCAAAGGATTCTTAGTCTATTTCATCGTTGTTTTTTCTAGTTGTCTTCTACAGCTGGCCACTGAACTGCCTATCTCTTTTGCTAGGTCATATGTCAAGAATCCCCAAGATGACAAAGAAGTTAGGGGAGAAGGTCAGAAGGTCTACCCAATCAGTAACAAGGACAGACTTTTCCTCGCCATAATCTAGGGAGTGTACGCAACTTTTTACATTTGGACAGGTATGAATGAAGCACATACAAAGGAATTTTCTCAGTGTTTTGCTTCTCTTTGGTGCAGACACAGATTATGAAAATAATGGAAAGGGTGAGAATACAGATCACTGGTTATTTACTACTGCACAAGCTTTCGGACACTGATCACAGTTAGATCATTAAGAAGACACATGAAAATAGACTACCAGTGGTATCACTTTTAGAAAGAATTATTCCTAAACTTGAAGGGAAAGGAAATCCACAAAAACCCAGCAAAAATCCAAACAAGACCCCCTCTAAATGTAGTCGTTCACTGATGACTTGAAAAAGCTTTCATTATCATTTTCCAATATTTATTTTCTAATGCCACAACTTAAGGCAAATGTTGTCATAACTGAAATAAAAATGAACAGGTTTTTAAATTTTTCTTGAGTCTAACATATTTTTGAAGGATAAATAATAGCAATATTTCCTTATAAATTCTGAAATCATTGCATGAAATACATGAAGTTCCTTGATTCAGATGACATACTATGTTCACTGGTTCCCCAAGGTCAGTGTATATAAAATTAAAAGGTATGTACATGTCTCTGTTTCGAATTTATGGCAATTCAATATCAACTCCTATTCCTTCTTTAAACTGAAATGTTTAAAATGAGAAAAAGTAAAAATATAGATCAGTTTTAATATTTTTGCTCTTTTCTTTATTTCATATTTCTACATCATGTCACTTTGTACAGTGATATCTTCAGCTTTTAGGCTATATTCATGAAAGAGCATTTCCAAATTGCTAATAATCTGTCATCTCTAAGAGATTTGAAAGATGAGTCTCAGCTATCCTCTTCAGCTCTTTCTCCATCTTCTAATATGTTAAAATTTGTTTTTGTTTCAAGACAAAATGAACAACTGACATTTTTCTCCACATAAACGTGAAGAGTCCATATTTTCATTAGCAGACAGATATTGTTTTAATAAGACAAAGAGTTTGGAGTGTAGAAATATTCAATACAATATAGATAACCAAATATATTAATACAACTGGTGCTGATACAATTAAAAATTAAGTAAACAAACTCAAACTAATGTTTAATTAATGTGAAAATACTGCATTTATTTTTAGAGCGATCTCTCTGAAATAATTTAGTGGAGAATGAAATATCCTCTTAAAATGAAATTATTTCCATAAACATGGATTTTTTTAATGATCTGTGAAATATTTTCAACCACCTCTGGAAAGTACCTCCTCTTGATGTTCTATTGAATATATCCTTCCCATCGTATTTGTTTTCCAGACTCCAAGCAAGCACCAGGGAACACTCCCCCAGCTCTCTACAAGGCCAGTTTCCATGCCTAGAAAATATAATCTCAATTCCTTTTGAAGAAACTTGTTTTCAAGCTCAGCAATCTGAGGCTTTTAGGCTTTTTTTTTTTAATATATATATATATATTTTTTTTTTTTTCACTGCCTGCTGGAGTCTGCCAGTGGAAGAAAGTGGTGATTAAGATATTTTTAACACAGTTACATGATCAGATATAATCATATGCATATTAAAAAAAATATCATCTACAAAACTAAAAATTTGGGGATTGCTTAGAATAAAGGATATCACTTCATATAAAATCCATCTGCATAGAGTATGCAACGTACTGTGTTTTAGTTGTATTTTTACAGCATTCTCAATAGCAACCCAATTTGTTTTATAAAAGAACAATGATTATTTTTATATGCCAGCCAGGGGAGCCTTTTAAACTCATCTCAGTCAATATCTGAGACTTAAGAATTTGGGTAAAATTGCTATAGGCAGAATCACTTTTCCTGCTAACCTGGAGTGAACTTTTTAGAATTCATTCCACTCTGGGACAAAACAATTATTTCTTGCTGTCATAAATTCCTAGCAGTTCCTTTCTGTCCTCAGCTGTATGTAACAGGCTTGTGCTTATGCTAATTTGATGCTGTGGGATCATAACCCCCTACTGATGCAACAAATTTTAAAGCGTTAACAAAATTACTGTAAGCATTGCAGAAAATGTAAAATAAAAGGTTGCTGTTTTCCAAAAATACCATTCTTGAAAGTATGCTGTGGAATTCGTGGTGTGTGCATTCATCTAATATCAATTTATTTTCAAGATAATTATGCAATTTAATAAAAGGAACTCTGCAGGAATATAAAAATTACCATTCCCTCTCTTATATGAAAACAGTTAGGAGTTGCTTTTGTTTTCTTAAACAACTGAGGTTTACAGAGATTTTCCTACTTAAACTTTGCAAAGTTCACCCCTAAGGGGACTCTACAGAAAGCTTAATGCTCACATTGTTAGAAAATGAAGATACTCCAGGGACAAGAAAATAAAATAAAGCCAATCTTTTCTCCACTCCAAATAATTTCTTCCCCATAATTCACTGATATAGCCCCAAATCAGTTTATAACACTTTGGATTTTTCTAAATTACAAACTTCACACTTGCCTTGATTTGAATTGAAATAATGTAATAAATCAGTGTAATTATTTTCCCCCTTTTGCTCCAATAATTAAATATATATATTTGTAAAAGAATAAAATAGTGTTTGCTATGGACTGGAGGATGGCCAAGTCAAGCTCCACCTGATCCAGTAATAGGTTGTCTTTATGTAAAAACAAACTATAAAAAAAATATAAATTTTAATGAACATATATTTTCTTCTTAGAAATTGCACAGTGTTTAAGAAAGTACAGAGAAGTGGTTTTAAGTGACAAGAATGCTGTTTCATTTTCTCCAGCAAATTGTACATTTGTTTTTTTCCACCATCTATTCTGGTACATCTTCTTAGGGAAGAAGTAAACAGATAAATGGAGGTGCAATCCAAAGGGAATTGCAGTAGGAGCAATTTTATTTCATCTGCAGAGTTCTGTTAGCTTCATGTTGTTTATTATTGGCTTGGTGTTGTTCATTACTTACATTCTCCTGACTCTTATCTTCTAGTAGTAATCAAGACCTCTTCATACTGTCTCTAAAAGCTTATTACTATAGAACAATAGATCAACAAAACAGATTTATATGCATGGATTTCACAAAGGTAACCTTTCATAATTTTCTAACAAAAATTCAAGTAATTTTGTTGTTTAATTATGAAATACGTTACTTCATTTTAGCCTTCTGTAGTGTGAAACTATTGAAGCTGACACTTAAATTGCTTTTACCCACAGGTTGACGAGCTCTGAGAGTTAAGCACAGAAAACTCTCAAAGTATAGGCATCTTCTTAGATTCTTCACACCTAATTACTACAAGTAGAAAGTTTCCTCCAGAGAGGGGCCACTTTCATTCTGTATTTGACAGGTAGAAATTAGTTGCCTAATGGAATGGAATGGTTCTGCAAATTGAAGGAATTAAGTGAGCTTTTTTAATTTAAGCTCCTTTTAAATTAGATTTTAATTTGGATTCAAATGGGAGGTTGATGGAATAAGGTAGTTTGTTTTGGATGATTTCCAGTAACTTTATATTGCCCTTTGTCCATACATCATGTATCTGTTGTCTTTTAGCTAATATTGACGAATACTATGACTGAATAATGAAGTACTCGACTAGCTGCATATGACATCATGGAGTAAGTACTACTAAAGTGACAAAGCCATCACAGATGAAAGTGAAAAAATGAATAAGCCTAATCCTTTGTATTTCCATGAGCTTTCCTTTGGAAGATTATAGTAACAGATAAACTGAACATATATAATATGATCATTTAAAAAATAAATTCCTGCAAAAGTAATGTCATTTTTAATTCTCTTTGCTTTTAAGGGGATCTCCGAGCTATATGTGATGCTGGAAAAAATAATGACTCTCTTAGATATCACTTCTTTAAAACAAAATGTTGAAGCATAAATGGTATTATTAATTTACTTTCAAATAATTGGGAAGCAAATAATCAAATTACTTTTATTTATGTTTTTCACTCTTATGCACTTGTCTTTTTTTTTTTCTTTCTGATGATTTTCCCATTTATCTATCCTGATAAACAAAGTTTCTGAATTTATTCCAGTGCTTTTGTTTTAACATGTTAGCTACTGGCAACAAACTTTTAAGAGGAGGAAAAGAACTCGCATGCTACCTAAAAAGTGTCTTTATTTCTTTTCTTTTGGACATTTATTCTCATATCTTCAGGAAGAACTGATAGGAACAATATTTTTAAGTATTTGGTTCTGTCATAACCTCTATTCAGTGCTGACTACAGTAGTATGTCATTTGTGTTTTCCTGTCTTATTATGGCCTCTTCCAGGGAGCTTCCCCACCTCATGTGTCTTTTCTAACCTCATCAATGCATGTAAAGAAATCCTTCTCACCTGTGAGATATTAAGATGAAAGGAGGCAGTTTTACACCTAGTGTGGCCAGAGGAGGAACTTCTTTCAACGACATTTTGTTACACTGACTTTGTAGAGATACTCAGCAACATTTCAGACCAACTCAGCAATATTTAGGGAATGCGAGGGTCTGGATTGATCATTAAAACAACTATTTAACTTGGTTAGGAAATAACCGACTGCTTGCTGCATCACTAAACCAACACAGATTATAGTATAAAGCACCTTAACTTTCTGCTAATGTATTTTTGGATGGTCAGAATATAGAGAAAAATAATCACCTTCATTTTATTAAAAGCAACTGAACAATACAGCCTTTGCTCCAGTCTTCCAAACTATGTCATTTAAAGGGCTATTTCATAAAAAAATTCAGGCTAAAAAAAGACACTTTTTTTTTTTTTTTAGACACTGTAGACAGAGGAAATGAGCATTTGGATGCACACTCAGAATTGTCATTCAGTCACTGTAATGATAATAGATGATATCAGATATCCCAGGGACCTGCTGGAATATACAGATATCACTACTTGTGCATTTCTAACTATACATCTTTGGACACAGAGTTCAGAATAGGAGATCAAAAGAAAACTTCGTAAAATCCTCCAAGACTTTAACCATTAAATGAGGCTCTTCCTGGACAGTACTAATTTCCAGAAATCTCTCTTGTGAAGTAGCCTGTTAAATATCACAAAATATATGATTATATTTTCCTATGTTACTCTGAGAATGCAGGAATCTCTTGAGAGCAGAAAGTTGGAATATTTTCAGACACACAATCTAACATGAATTTTTGCCAAGACTGATAGACTGTGTGTCCTTGAGACAGAGAAAAGAGAAATCCTTGGTTTTCTAAACATCACAAAGCAAACAGAGAGGTTTCATCAGAATCCTTAATGAGAAAAAATTAACCAGCCTAAGTCCTGGACAAGAATGAACTATCTATAATGTATTTTGCAAAAAGCAAATAAATGTTTAACTGTGGCAGCTCCTGATGGCAGAGGGAGAGGAAACACATAGTCTGTGAAAGAAAAAGCACAGTTTCATGACTTAAGCCAGCAGAACTAGATGAAGAGGGTGTGAAAAGAAGTTCTTTGTCTGGAGTCATAAGGATAACACACTTAGGGGTAAGGAAAGAAAGGAAATAACATGCCCTAAGGATGTTTACACATCATGAGAAAACATTCATGAAACATAAAAATGAAGACATGCAATGGGATATAAGATCTTATGATTCATGATTTAAGGTTCACTGACATGAGAGAAGAGACACGAGAAGGATGTTACCATCAGAGGGTGGTTTAATTCCAACTCAACACCAGAAACAGAAAATACCCCAAATTCTCCAAACAACCCATAAATCTCTTAATAACTTATTGTCAGGTCTGTACAACATCAAATGCAATATATAATCTCCTATGCTACCCGGGGATGGCCTAAAGGAGTAAAATTGGTGAATCATCTGTCAACCAACCCGGTCATCACCTAGTCCTTCAACTTTTCTTTCAGGCTCAGGAGAAACTAACAACTCTTAGAAAAGAAAGCTAAGAATAATGATTTTGCCAGCGAGGAAACAGGAGATTGGCTTTTGGAGTGATAATGTATAAAGAGATTTGACCCATTAACCTACTTTTCTTACCTAGAACTTCAGGAACTTTTTAAAAATTTCTTTTCAAGGAATTAAATAGATGCAACCCTACATTATAAAAGAGCCGTTAATTTCTTTAATGGTAGGATTCTGCATACAAAGGTGACATTTAAAAGATTCGTGAATTTTCCAAAAGGCTGAGCTCAAATGACAGCATTTCAACGTGTACTTTGCATTAAAGTTATTTCAGTATAGCACTTGGAGTAATCAAAAGGAAAGACGGCCTTGTTGCTCCAGACCTTCTGCTCCTTCTGCTGGGAAAGCACAGCACAGCTTGTCACAGAAATTACGACATCAAAGTATTCCAAAGTAACTGAAATGCTTTTGAGAGAATGAAGTGTTTTGGATGTGATATCTCTTATGTATTTTTTTCTCAGCAAGGACACTGCCAACAAAGTGCCATCAAACTAACTAACTAACTAACTAAATTGTACAGTCTGAAATACAGAAATCGTTCATCTCCTTTCAATTTCCGTGTCTGTGCTACAGATGTTGAGGCTTGTGTACAGAGGAGAGAAACATGGAAAGTACCTAACTACATACTATATATGCTGCACATGCATTGCAGATTCCTTCAGGTATCTTCAAGCTCTGCTGAAAGCAGGGATACGCTATATGTCTTGTGGCACACTGCACTGCCCTGCATACAGTTACCTCAACTTATTTTCTGAACTAGTAACATGCAGTTTAATTTTAACCATTTGGGCCCTGCCTAGGAAGGTGTGAGATGCTTTCTTTTAGTATTGTTTCCTCAATTGCTCTTGCACAAATTTCAGCTCAAAAAAAGAACACAGAAAATAGATATCAATTCTATCCAAACAGAGCGATGTATCCAGTATCTTGGGACATCAAAGGACTTTGTAGATCCCTGCAAAAGAAATACAGAAACCTTCCATTTTCAGTTTGGTTAGCCTCATGGGTATTGTGGCTGCTGAACTAGTCAGCATCTACCTGTGTGTGTTTCCCCAGGACAATGATAGAGATGAACTGGTGAGAAATAATGTTTCTATCTTTTTTTTCATTTCTTTGTAACTATCAGGTGTCTTACAAGACCCCAATCATACTATAGTTTTTTTCTCCTCAAGTCTCCTCATTTCCACTTTCATGTTTTTAAATTTTCAAAGGGGACTTCAGAAAGCAGAAAGACTTCATCACAACTTAACCAATACAATATCAAAATGCAGTGCAAATAACAGTATTTGCATGAAAGCATAGAATGTATTTCTGATTTTTTTAAACTAGTTAAACAGGACACTAAAGATAATCTAGTGATAATAGGACATAACCTAAATACTGACATTTTCTGTAGCTATCAAACTACGCAATTTCTGCTAATGCACTTCTTTTAAACAAATTTATTTATTCAAAAGCCTACTGAGTTGAGCATAAAAGTATATTTAGAAATGTACGAAGTGTATTTATGAGTGTTTTATATTTCTATATACACAACTTTTTGAATTGTAATATTGTGTGGACCACACTATTGTCTTTTGGTTTATTTTAATATATTTAATGATATCTTTTAATTTTGTAAAAGTAAAGAGAAATTGTGCTCTTTTAGGCATTCTTGTTTACGAAAAATGTCATCAATTGTAATAGAAATTAAAATGGTGAAAATAATTTGCTTTGGAGAGAGAAGGCAACATTTTTGGGAGGTTGTTTTTGCTTTGTTGCCTTTTTTTTTTTTTTCCTTACTAATTAGGGAAACTTTCATTTTCTCAGTTCACATTGAGCAATGAGAGCTTTTTCATATTGGTTGATGGATCATTTACAACATTGGACTACTTTAAGATCAAAGATTTTTATATACTATTTGTGAAATTATTGTGATGCCACAATATTTCAATAAAACATAACAAGGTCACTGGGAACCTAAAGAAAATAAATTGATATTTAGCTAATAAATTCAGTTCTTATAAATGGTCTGACTCACAGACATAAGTAGCTTTATATGATAATAAGAAGTACTAAAAATCATGGTCCTTACAAGGTTGTCTGGAACCTTCACATATGATAGCTATTGCTTATTATTTTCTCTCCAGCAAGGAGGTTGTAAGCTCTACTGGTAACTAGCTACCAGAAATATTCANAGAAACAAGAAATATTCAATTTTTATGTCTTTTTTTTTTTTTTTTTTTGTAATGACCTAAGAATGTTGACTTTGCCTTCTAAGTTTTGCCAAAGCAAACTGAGTCTTCTATTATCATAAATATTTTAGCATACCTGATCAGTTCTGAGGTCCCCAGTAAAAGAAAGAAATGGACTTGTCAGAGCAGGTCCAGAAGAGTGCCATGAAAATGATTAGAGGGCTGGAATATCTCTCCTTTGAAGACAGGCTGAGCGAGTTAAGGTTGTTTACCTTGGAGAAGACTCCAGGGAGACCTTACTGTTGCCCTTCAGTATATGAAGTATTTTTGTAAAATCTATAAGCTGTTACTACTGTGTATATTAGTATTATCTGATACTAAAACACTATGTATCCAAAACCCCAAAGCATTCAGATCAATTGTATCTCAATGATTATCAATATGCCGTGTCACACAATATCCTTTTTATTCCAGAGGATTTCCAAAACTTCATTATGGGCTGTTTCTTCCATTCTCTCTTTAATTATATTTAGGAATATTTACTTTGCTTTATCTTCTTTTCAGCGACTCATTAATTAATGTTATACTGCTCTTCCCTTGGGGCCCTGAAAGATGCAAACCAATGTTGAGTTCTGATGCATTTTAAACACAGTCAGACTCCAGCCTCTTTACCATATGAAATTGCTGAATTACTCATCCCTTCAAATAGAGACCTATGTGTTGTGAACTATGAGTGGTGGTCACCAGAGAGATACTTCATTGTGAGAATTTGCAGGTGTCATCATGAATTGGCCTCAAGAAAGAAACTGCATCTTATTTCCAGGCTATACCATGGCACTATAAAGTAATAAGATACTTAAAAAATGAGATTCAAAAGGGAAAAAGTACAAAATCTCTCACTGTAAGGAAAAAAAGTGCTTTTAAGTTCCTCTGAAACAGACAAGTTTCTTGTCTGTGCTGCTGCTGGTGTGAAGAATGCAAAACTGCATAATGTGAGAAAGGCAAAGGACAGCACAAGTTGAATCTAAAATCCAGCCTTTTACAGACAACTTTTCTTATCCATTTATTCAAAGCATTTTTGTTCTTTTGAATGGTTATGTTACACCTTGCTGAACAGCTTTAGACATGAGGCTTAAAATAACTGTGCCTTTTATTTTATTTAGTCTCCTGTACTTCCTTCATCCTATGGAGCCAGAAACCCCAAAAGTATTCCTGGTAACACTAATGCATGATGAACAAAGAAGAACAAATGAAGTTGCAGAAATCTTAGCCTTGGCAGAGAACTGCTCATCCCACAATACCAAATAGATTTAAAAGTACTAAAACAGGTGATTACTGCATGGTGTTCTAACAATAGATTCTTAATCACCAATGGATCTCTAGCAATGATCCTCTTAGATGCCTAACTGTCCTGAGCTGGGTATTTCTAGAGTTTTCAGTGTGAACTAAGAAAAAAGAATAAATAGAAAAGATTCTCCCTTCACATTTCTTCATGTTTGCTGATGTTATTAATTTTTTCCTCATAATCCAAACAAAGCTTTATGATTAGTTTGACCTTATAAAAGAATTAGCTTCATAATTTTCAGTCTAGTGATTACAACAAACAAGATTTAAAAATTCATATTACATGCTCTTAAAATAATTTTCTTTAGAAGTATATATATGTACTTCCAGGTATATATGCACTTCTTATAGATGATAAATTTCTGAGGTGCTCTTTTAGAGTACTTTTCTGGCAATCATGGTCTCTTCTGCAACTTGCTTAAGTGAGCATCTGCTTTTCTTACAAAAATTCACACGTTGTCCTTAAGAAGTATGGAAATAAATTTTTGAATGAATGAGCTTCAGCTGACTATATCTTTTAACTCTTAAATAGTAGAAAAAATACTACCTTTTAAACAAAAAAAAGGTATTCTGAAATATACTAAATTTAAAATGTAAATTTACAATTTAAAATTAATTATTTTTGCTAAAAATCCTTCATTCTTGAGTAAGATCCCTAGCTTACAAGGATAAAATGGAATCCTAAAATTAGACATTTGATTTATTGCTTTAAATTAAGTTCCACCAGTTTAATTAATAAGCTTCTGTGACAGCAAAGACATATAAGTTTAGATTTTGATCTAAACTTCGGGCTTAAGTAAAACAATAAAACTTGATAAAACCAGAGTATTTCACAACACATCATCTGAATCTATAATTGCTCCAAATGAAAAGTAGTTTCATTCCAAGGGGAAAAGATCACCAACCTTCAAAACATTTTGAATCAAAATGAAAACAGAATAGAATATAGAATATTCATATGGAAAAAATAACGGAACCATTTTGGCACCTGTCATGGGCTCAGCTAGAAGGTTAAATACAAAGAAACCCAGCAAATGCCATCTTTTGAATCAACTAGTCTTTCTGCACAGTATGACTAAATGTTTTAGATGAGTAGACTATTAACAAATATTTACAAAAGCAAATTTCACTATTTTATTGCATGGAACTCAAACGATTATTCCTAATTCTTGTTTGTTTGAGAATGTTTGAGTCAAAGCATGAAAATGCTGCATAAAAGGACTGACGAACTATCTAAGTTTTAAAGACTATAATGAAAATCTATTTTTTTAATACCTCTGATAGATTGTGTTTCTTAATTTAAATCACTTTAAAACACTTATCAAATGCATACATTCAATGATGATACTAATGCACCTGAGCAAAAATAAATAGGTTAAGCAGGTAATTAAGAAAAAAAAAAAAGTACGAATGAAAACAACAGCTTTGAAATTTTAATACAGACTGAGCATCAAAACACTCAGCAAATTAATACAGGCCATGACCTTCACACGACTTCTGAACTGAAAAACAAGACAAGTATTTGTGACAAAGAGTTTTAAGAAGTGTATTTTTGGAATTGCTAGGCAACTTTCTGCCCAAAGCAAAGCTTCATGGCTATGTTAAACAGCTGAAAATAGAGGTTTTTTAAAAGAGAGTGTTATCTGGGCTTCCACTCCAGTACTGCAAGGAGCCTTCCTATGATGCATTTTATGGATTTTAAGTGAAACCTGTACTATATCACATGGCATTGTGTCACCAGACTCCTGTTTATGGAACTGTGTTAAAATAACTAGATCATGCAAAATCAGAATTCGATGTCCTGCAGTAAAGCTTGCTTACCCAGTCCCTTCCCACCCCAAGCAAAATGCAATCACTCTTTTCTTCTCACATATTGTACACATTATTCATACCGAAATTCAATCATGCTCAATTAACACTTGAAATTTTCCAATAATTATGCTGAAGGCAGCAGCAGCACACACAAAGTGATAAGGGAGTCAGGGACTAATATGTGCATAAATTGACTAATAAGAGAAAAGGTCACGGGCTGATATTAGTTAAATTTGATTAGATTTCAGATCCATGTGCTGGAAATCAATGTTTTTTTGGCCTCTGCATTTCTGCTCTGGAGTCAGCCACTCTCTACTCTCTGGGGCTCTGCATCTAATCAGGGGCTGTACCAGTGTTACATCCTCTTCTGGGCACAGAGACAGCAAGAAATGAGAGAAGCTTTACAGGTAAGAACTGACAGGCTTTGCCATTCCTGCTGCCGAGCGGTTTGGGGAGCTGAAAGGGAAAAGCTGCTGCTGTGAGGTGAAGTAACTGTCATGTTGGTCAATGCCCACAGGAAAGGTAAAGCCAGTGCTGGGGATTTTACAGCTCTTTGATAGCTTCCAGTAGCAATCTAGTCAAACCAGGACGGGGCCACAAAAGGCTCTTCACATAAACACCATTGCAGAGTGGTTACAAATATGGGAGCTACAAAATTAATTTAATCCCAGAACTGAAAAACACAAAAGGCCCCTAAAACAGGCTTTAGATATATGATGTTCCTATAATGTGAAAACTGATAGATAACAGGAAATAATGAAAGCTTCTCAAACTCTCTGCTGATCCATATGTTGTTCTGGGCATGAGTGGAAGTCTGTAAACTCCCACTGCACCTCTTTTGTTTGCCTCTGCATGTTCAACCATACAATTAAACAGATTGTCAGATATATGACATTGAAGTAACAGCTTTTCATGGAAAAAGAAAGCCACTGATGTGATGAAAAAAAATGTAAATATGAAAAACAATTAGTCTCCAATTGGAATTACTTCTGATTTGAACCATTTTAAAAATGTGTTATGTCAATACAAATTTGATGAGGCACAAGAGAGGATTAGGCCTGTGAAGCTCAGAAGAAAATCATCAGTTAGAGGACAAGCATGAAGGGGGACATTTCCTTACAAAGCATCATCTGCTCTGCCCAGACTGCCTTACCTTTTTGAGTGATCATCACTGACTAATCCAAGTGGAAGCCTCAAGGAAAAGAGGCTTGAAGGGAAGAGATGAACTGCAGTTCCCATTTTGGGAGATGGAAAGAGCAGCTATCACAAACAGGGTACAATATATGAAATACATAGTTATTACAGAATGCGTAAAAAAATAAACTGCAAAAGACAATACAGAAAAACAGTCTCTTTTTGTGGTTAGCATTTAAAATCAATCGGGCTTTGATATTTTCTTCCCACTGGGGCAGGCTTTCCTGCAGGGACAATTGGTTCTGTTCAGTCATCGGAGAAGTGGACCAAACTCCTCATATAACCTTGGGAACCTGATGTGCAGCTAAACCAAGAGGCTGCATTGTAGAAATAATCTGTGGTGTATTTAGAACTCGAACAAGCATGATAAAGAGAAGTCTTTTTTGACAGACACTGCCTTTGGTTTTATTTGTTTTCTGAAAGGGGTGCTAGAAGAAAGCGTATTTTTGTAGAAGCTTTCTTGGTTTGAGCTGCTGAGTCTTCTGAAGCTTGAACTATCAGCCAAACCCACCACAGAAAAATTCCAAAAGAACAAGCTCTTCACTATTTCAGTATGGCTCCTGCTTGTGATAGAAAATCCTGCTGGTTCAAACATGCAGGCTGCTTGCATCCACCTACAGTGAGCAGAATATCCACTACAAAGCATGCTGTCACTGCCTTCAAACTACAAATTTTCTATTTTGTTTTTGATATCTGAGTACAAGAGTTCATGTCAGGCCCTCGTCTTTAAGCAAAGTGTGATCTGTGGGTACAGGGCTTTGCTTGATAGGTGGCACTGTTCCAAGTCAGGTTTGTGTTTTCTGCCCTGGTGGTGTCTGCCTGCTCAGCTATCCACAGGAGACTCCAAAAGCTATAGGGATTGTGTGAAAATACTTCCAGGTTTATTCTCCAGATCACTGAAGAAGACATTGTATGTCTACTCCGGGTTCCTAAGCAGATGGCAATTCGGATGTACTTTATTTCAAGGTAAACTTCACAGAGCTGATTAAAGCTTGTTATGTAGTTCCTTTTGGCCGCCAGAAAGATATAATCAGGGTGAGCATAAGAATTTGAACATGGGTAGCTTTCTTCTTTTCAAATACTCTTAACATCAAAGCTATTAGCAAACACTTGCTGTAATAATTTCCTTCATGTTTGTTTCTTGATTGCTTTCATGTGCTTCTGACTTTCACCAATGTTTCCTTTATCAATCACTGGATGTTTTTTAAAGTTCACTTACTGCTTAAATCACAGAGGTGAAAAAACAGCAAAAGCATATATCAATAATATTTTAAGCACTAATTAACTTAAAGATATTTTTTCTGACTGACTTTACTCGCTCATGTGTCCTCCAGTCATATATGCCATTCACTTCCTCATGTTATACTGTTCCTGGATAGATTGCAAAAAAGGTTGGTGTAGGGAACATTATAAATCAGGATTAACTGTAACCATTTTCAGCACTGAACAAGCCCTCTGCTCTTTATGGACCCAATGGGGATTGTACCCAGAGAATACTACCTGAAATCAGGTAGCATTCAAACACTGTCTTTAATACTGTCCCGAGGATCGCTAGAAACCTTACATCTCCATCTGTGAAAATGGTAAGTGATGTAATATATGTAGATAAAATTAATCTTTAAAGAAAATGAAAATATATTCTAGAGCAAAGGAAAAGAAGTATCACATTATTCATCCCTTATGTTCCCAAAAACCACTATGGTATTAAGCCAAGGGCAAATTTGATTCATTATTTTTTATCCATACTATCTAGACTTTGAGGATATTTGCATATTTATTTTCTAAGTATGCAATCTATGCCAAATCCTAGAATATCATCAAGTATTCTACATAATTCAACATCATTCTAAAGTAACAGGTATTGCAGTTTTAGGTGTGACAAAATAAGTAGAGTGAAAGTTTTACAGGCATGGCTTTGTAAGACAGATATCATGCACTTGGCCACATACAAAAATTAATTATAATGCACAATTAATGAGGCAGAGCCATGTTTATGTTGATACAGACCAGTAGCTAGTACAAAGCTTGGGAGTAAATGTTGAGAATACAGTACGTACAACTCCTAAATTCGGTTATAAAGACTGTCTTTAAAGTACATTCATGTTTTGGGTTTACTGAATTCATATTTTGGCTATATTGACTCTGCATCTCTCCTCTTTCTTTTATCCCCTCTGGCACTCCCCAGGACTCTGCACTGGTGCTGTGGAACCACAATGTGGCAGAGTGACAGATGGTGGTGCTACTTCAGCTTAATCTCAACATACAAATATGGAGTTCCTAAGGAAGAATACCTTGTGGTTTTTTTATCATCCAGCACTTTTCATATGCTAAGGGTAAGAGCAGTTAACTCTTTGATCTTTTAACCAAACTATCTGCCTGAAGACAATCTCTCCAGAAAGCAGATAGATATGCAAATAAAATTTTTGAAACTGCTAAATAGGTTTAGGCTTTGTGAGGTGTTGTTTTTTTGGTTGGTTGGTTGGCTTTTATGTGTGCGTTTGTTTGTTTGTTTGCTTGGTTGGTTGATTGGTTTTCTGTCTGTGTATGTGTGGTTTTTGTGTGGGGAGCTGGTTGGTTTGGGGTTTTTTTTTTTGTTTGTTTGTTTTTTTTTTAAACTTCGGTGGCCTCTCTCCTTCCTGTTCAGGTAGTTCTTCTTGTTCTTTACAGGCAGAAAATACTTCCATGACTTCCAAACACAAGCTGGGACTACAGCACCCAGTGGCTATATAAGGCCCCACAACATAGTTTAGTCTAGCTCTAGGAGACAGTGCTGATTTCCATGGACTCAGATAGACATACTGTTGCTCACCACAACTAAACACTGCTTCTCACAAGACAAACCATTTCCCACAAACCTGTTGTCACACTGTCAATTACAACAACCAGAATTGGAACAGGCTGCCTCCATTACCTCCATAAATAAGTATCAAAATCTCAGCTGTTACTTCCATAATTCCCATCTACTTGGTTTGAGAGCATTGGTATGACGTTCATTTAAACTGTAACTTCACCTTCAAAAGATCCTTACTTGATGTAATTCGGTTGACCTCAGTTGGTGATAATGTTTCTCTGATGATTTACAGGAGGTTCTGTCTCAAAGCCACATTCATTTAAACTGTGGAGAAAATACTGTATTATCCCAGAGGAAACCAGCTCTCAGCTCTGAAATTTATTTCAAAATAAAATGTAAAGCAGTGTAACAGCAGCATAAACTCTTTTTCATTTCTTTCCAGCAACATTAAAAAAAATCCTTTTGCTAGTTGTCAGTTGTTTTCCGCACAGAGTCTTCCGGTGTGCAGATGTAGGATGCTAAGGACTGTGACGTTGATGGCTAATGGCATACGCTCTTAATTCCACCTTGCCTGGGTATGGTAAATCTTTGCTTGAACCAGACAGCACTACAGACAAGGTGTTTTGCTCTTGAGACTCATTTAGATCGTATAATTCATACCTGTTTAACTTCTTCATATTTACTTTCTATGAACTTTAATCACACACCACAGTCATAATCTGTATTGAAAATCTTGTTAGAAACTTTCAGTACAATACTACACTGCCATTGCTACACATATTGTTTTGCTTCCCCAAAATTACTAGGGGGAGATTTCGTTCAGTCAGACCCTAGATATTTCTACTTTTATGTAGAATCTATATAGGAAAAAAACACATATAATTGCATATGTAATGAGCTATATATTACTATACATTCAAGAGTATTTTATATATTTTAATAATTGTTACAGAGAAGAAAAATATATTTCTGTATTTTTTGTCTTTAAAATAGTTACATTTACCACCCCAGAGATATTATTAGTTTGCTGAGAAAAAAACAAATTATAGTATTTTTACAGGCAACTTAATCAAACAGCAGCCTGAAAATACTGATTTAGAAGGGACTATAACACTACAAATAATTAAAAAGCTAGAATTATTTCTATTCACGTTTGTCTTCTGTTCTTAGACTCTGTTGCCCAATAGCAATATATTTTCATCACGTGTATAGTCTGAACCATAAATTCCTTATGTTATTTTCATCATTTGTATATATATTGGTGAATGACCAAGTGGTGGTGTTTTTTAAATTTCTCTCTGAGAATTAAATTCTAATAGCGACTTTCAAGGAGAACCTCAAATGCACTTGATAGATTTTTGACATTACAGTCAATGACCAGATGTTAAAGACCCACAATGAATATCCTATGCTAAAAGAAATTAGTAACAATAGATACGACAGAAAGTAAGCAGATCACAGACTGCACCAGTTTTTTAGTTTCCATGAGGACTAAAGTCTTGGAAGTTTGGCTGAGAGGGATTCATTCATTAATAGTCAATATTGAGTGCTTTGAGGAGTGAGAAATGCAGATTCAATCCACTGTTCTTCTAAGGCAAAGCAAGAGCTTGAACATAGACACATACTCAGATACCCTCTTGTGGTAGGGGAACAGGTCTAGCTATCTTTCCTTCCTCCCCCTTATTATTATTTATTGGTAAATAAATATTAATTCATTTAAGAACAAGAGACTGAGCAAGAAACCTGAACAAAAAGTTGTGCCACTGTCTTTACCACCTTCACTGTTTTTTTCTCCCTTTCTCATTCCCTGTTCTCCTGAAAAGGTCTATCCTGGATCTGACAGCTTCTCCTTTGAAACAGTCTGTTTCTAGAGATAGTGATCATTAGAGTAAAGTAGTCACCTAGGAGAAGGAAGGCATCAACTGTAGTGTTAACTGAACTGTAATGAATTATTGCTGAGTGAATCAGTAAACGACAAGTGATGTATTTTGCTGAAAAACTGAAGAGATTTGCCCACAAACCTAATAATTAAGGTAGGATTTTTTTTAAATTATCTGTACGTTTGTCGTGCCCAATACAGAAACTGAATTAAACATTTGGATCAAAAAACGTTATCTGTTTATGATTTCAAAGGTTAGTTAACTTGTTCTAAGATATTTTTTTCTGGGCAGAACTGGAATGTATTATTAAAACAATCTTTTACACTCAAAGAGAACAGCTCCTCTGAGGATATCATTCCTGTATAAGCAAACATCCCTTCACAGTTCAAAGTCCGTTTCTAGCCATTTACACGGTAAGACACAGAATAGCTTCTCTTACAAAACTCCATGAGGGCACTTCTCACCTCGGGTCGTTACAATTCACAAACCACTTGCTTGCACAAACTCAGTGTAATGCAACACTATGGGCTTGAATCAACTGTCTTCTCATTCGAGAAGGAACGTGGGGAAGGTCAAAGCACTAAGCATTGTTGCCAGCTCCACAAGTGCTGGATCAATTGCCTCCACCAACACCACTCAACACGCACTCCTTTCACACAGTGAACTTCACCATCATTTTGGTACATGGGCAGGATAGTCCATTCAGTATTTCTTTCCTTTTTTTTTTTTCTTTCTTTTTTTTTTTCTTCAAAAAGAACACCTTTTGTGGGAAACAAGTGTCTTTCCTGAAGTCACTTCTCTGCAGGAGAAGTGATTTAATATTTTTTTTCAATTTTTTGTTAGGGACATCCTAAACTATCAGAATTTAGTTTGATTTGTTTCAACGTTTTCTATGGTAAAAGCTACTTATTTTCCGGACTGAACTATATGGTTCTTTTTCCTGTCAAAGCTGATCATCAAATTCTTATGCCCTCTGAAGAATCTATAGCACTACTGTGTAGTAAGCCCTTCCTTCTGTGTAACAATGTAGGTCCTTAAAGACCATCTTATCTCTGCTAGGCTTTCTTGGACCTCAGTCCCTTCTTTCCACTTCATGATTGCACCATGCCATAGACTCTGTGTGAAGAGATAAGGAAAGTGAATAAATACCAGGAAAGCTAATGAACATTCCCAAATCTCTTAAAATAGAAAAATAAAAATAATTAGAAAAACCCACCAAACGAAAAAACCCCACAACCAACCAACCAACCAAAAACACTACCACCACTACCACAAAACTCCCCAGGCCTCCCATAAAACAAAACCACCTAAACCCAACCAAACAAAAACCACAAGAAAATGAACCCCCCAAACCTGCCAGGTTTTATTTATTTTCAATGGTTTCCTGATAGATTTTCATAGACATTATCTTCCCACAGCAGAAGCTCGAGAAGAAGGCACATGTGAACACCATGGGGTTCAACAAGACCAAGTGCAAGTTCCTGCACCTGGGTCAGGGCAACTCCCACTATCAATACGTGCTAGGGGATGAAGGGATTGAGAGCAGCCCTGAGGATAAGGACTTGGGGCTACTGGTGGGTGAAAAATTGGACGTGAACAGACAGTGTAGGCTCACAGCCCAGAAAGCCAATATGGGCTGCATCAAAAGTAGTGTGGCCAACAGGTTGAGGGAGGTGATTCTGCCCCTCTACTCTGCTCAGACCCCACCTGGAGTACCTCATACAGCTCTGGAGCCCTCAGTACAGGAAAGACATGGACCTGCTAGTGAAGGTCCAGATGAAGGCCACCAAAAGGATCAGAGGGCTTAACACATCTCCTATGAAGAAAGGCTGAGAGAGTTTGGGGTTTTCAGCCTGGAGAAGAGAAGGCTCCGGGAAGACACTTGCAGCATATGAGAAAGATGGGGACAAACATTTTAGAAGGACTTGTTGCAACACGAAAAGTGGTAATGGTTTTAAACTAAAAGAGGGGAGATTTAGACGAGATATAAGGAAGAAATTTTTCATATCGAGGTTAGTGAAATGCTGGAACAGGTTGACCAGAGAGATGGTAGATGCACCACCCCTAGAAACATTCAAGGTCAGGTTGGATGGGGCTCTGAGCAACCTGATCTAGTTGAAGATGTCCCTGCTCATGGCAAGGGGGTTGGACTAGATAACCTTTAAAGGTTCCTTCCATCCCAAACTATTCTATAATTCTAAGCGGAATTATGTGTTTTCTGAATTCTAAGATGATTCGGCTCTGATTTCTTTAAATAGAAACACAGTCTTTCAGTTTGAGTCTTTTCTTCCTCTTTAGTAGCTGGTTATCAAGTTCCTAAAATATTTGGACAGACACTGTTGCAGTTGCAAACCCCCCTGAGGTCTGGAGCCTTCAATAGGGCAGTTGATGGCTCCTTAACACCTTTTGTGCCCCACTGTGCTTGTCCCCAGGCACACATCTAGGGTGGTACCAAGGTGCTGATAGTCACATCCTCCCCTACCCCAGGGGCAAGGTGACTTCACCTCCACCCAGCTGGGATGCCATCTAAGGAGACCTCCTGGCGCTGAGAGCACCTCACCTCCTCTTGTGGTGAGTGGCTATTTTTCTCTACTGGATATGACCTTGAGTGAGTCCTTGCCTAACCCAGGCAAGCATAAGCTCTCGCCTAACCCAGGCAAGTGATTATTTCTTGTGGGTAACCTGGAGTGAAAGGCCTCTGGTTTTTGTTTCTTGTGAGTGTATGCATGCACATTGTGGATCCTCATTATTCTTATGTTGTACCCCAATAATTTCCTCAACTGATACATGAACCCATACTTTACGTTGTCAGAGTGTTAAATAATTATATAAACCCTGTTTCTAGTTGGTTTAATTGCTACACTTTTTCTGGCTAGAATAAAGTCTGTTTTGGATCTTGTCCACCTAAAATTGAGCTTTGGGGTGCCTCCGTGGCAGACACCCCTATTTATTATTGTTGAACTTCGAAGAAATCAATACATATTTTTGCAACATCAACTAGAAAATTTCATCAGGGGGATTGGGAATGTCCAAAAGTTACTTAATACCAGTCCAGGAAGTGGGAACCTAAAGGTTTTCAACTTGGTGCTTTTCCCTGCTGCTAGCGTATTACAAGGCAATGAGCAGTGTAAAGGAAAATAATAAATCTGGGTCTTTGCATGCCTGTTTTGTAAGCTCTAATTATTCCAGTGCTAGAGTTAAACTTCTAACAATACTTATATGCCCTAATGAATCAGCTGAGCTCTTAGGAACTGGCTTTTAGGGAAGCAGAACACTGTAAATCTCTGACATGCACCATATGCATCATAAAAATAAACCATAAAAAGCTTATGTTTAGTGCTACTAACACTAGCAACCCTAAAAAAGGTGCAGACAAAATGGGGTCATGGTCTCCACTCAATAATCATCAGAAGCAGCTAGCTGTGGCAGGGAGCGCAGGAGCAGCAATTAGGGATGGCAGCAGCAGGCAGTGCTCCCACCACACATTAATAGTTTTGCAGAGTTTTGTGCTTACCTGAGGTGTGATGCCTCCCAAAGCATCTGCTGGAGTGCTGCAAATCCACATCATCCCCAGCATGGCCCAGTACCTCAAAGGCTCAGGTGAGCCCTTACTGATCGCTAGAGGAACAAAATTGAAAACGTAGTTAAGAAAAAAAAAAACCTCCAAACTTTTCTTTTGGTGTTGACTTGCTTAAAAATCAATGGTTTAAAAAAACCCTGGGGAGAGGCAGGCTTCAAAGTCAGACAAGATACTTTCCAAAAAAAGTGTGATGAACAAAAACACAGCTTCTTTGGCTAGATCTCTCTATGTGCACTGGAAATGCTGCAGGTCTGTTAAATGGCCAAGTTGGGTCACCTTGAGTCTTACATGTTAAGAAATAAACTATTGGAGATATCAATCTCCAGGGAAAAGAAAGAAAAAGGAAAAAAAAAAAAGAGAGAAGAAAAAAGAATATATTTCTGTGAACCAAAGACTACACAAGGATTTTTGACAAGTGAAGATATAAAGGGACCTGAAGCAAATAGGTAGAGCTTTTTCTCTATGGAAGAAGCGTTGGCAGAAGTTGATATGTGAAATATGAGCTTAGAGAGATGATAAAATGTCTCTCCTAAAAACAGAGTTCTGGTTTCAAACATACCACTGGAAGTTAATTCTTGCTTTTTGGTCCAGTTGGGCAAAGACAGACTGTGTCTTCGTTGCATATTATGAATAATTTACCATAATTTGTTTCTACCTGTTAAACTTCAAAAGATGACTGGGCATACATTTTTTTTTCCTAATCTGTAAGACACATGAGGTATATAATAGATGCTGAAGTTACCCTTTCATAACTCCTGTGAATAATTTTACTATACATAGAAGATCAGGTTGTGTTCTTTATAGCCTGAAACCAAACCCTCAATGCATTTAAAACTTTCTTAAAATCTTGCCATTTGAAAATATTTCCTACTATTTAAAAATTCTGAACATGTTTTGACACAAAAGATTATTGTTTTCACATTAGGAAGCATGGTTTATGAAAATGCAAGGCAACATACTGAATACCACAGGTATCATTACTGAACAAAATATTGTTATTTCATAGATATTTCTACAGGTGAGTAAACTATTCCATGAACTATTCTTCTATTAAACGAAGCAGTTTTTCTACATGTATCACTCATAAGAAGAATTCTTTGCTTACTACTAGTTTATATTAAAAAAAGAAACATTACCACACAGGAATAACCATATTCCTCACACAGGATAAATCCACATAATTATGGTTCTTTTTTTCTGTATTTGTCTGTACATAGGTAGGTAAAAACTAAAATAAAACAAACAAACAAACAAACCAAACCAAACCAACAACAACAAAAAAAAACAACATCAAAACCAAATAAAACCCCAACATCTATATAACGTTCTGTACACAAACTGAGGGCCAACAAAATGATTTGGAAGTAAATATTGCTGATATAATTTGCATATGACACAAATATTGGTGACATGATAAATGATGAGTGCCAAATGATTAAGCATTCCTGGTAAACAAAGCCCTTCCAAAGAAGAACGTTTTACTTTAACAATATGCGAGCTGATATATACAGGAAAGATTCATGCCAGCGCTCAAACCAGAAGGATGGTTAAGGAAGGGGTCTCCCAACAAGAAAGGAAAACCTCTGAAGATTAGTGGGGATCTGAGAATAAATTAATGTGCCGACCTAATGACAATTTCTGATGAAGAAGTCTAACATAACCCTTGGAATCACAGAATTGTGGAATAATAGAATGGTTTGAGCAGGAAGGGACCTTTACAGGTCATCTAGTCCAACCCCCCTGCAATGAGCAGGGACATCTTCAATCAGATCAGGTTGCTCAGAGCCCTGTCCAGCCTGGCCTTGAATATCTCCAGGGACGGTGCATCTACCACCTCTCTGGGCAACCTGTGCTAGTGTTTCACTACCCTCGTAAAAAAGGGTAGAGCTTTGGCATTACGGTGGATATGGTAGTTATGAGGGGACTTTTATCTACTGTGCATCATAGTCACATATCAAACTAGGTTTACCTTAATCAGGAAACAGCTAAACTGTTATTTATATTTTGTGTGCCTGGGCACTAACCAACTGAATTTCACTAGTGTGAGCTATGGCTTTCTGCTCGTTACCATTCTGCTGTATCATGAGCTCCAGTATCCCCCTTCAAAGCCATTTTAGAATTAAGATTAAACTGTACACCTAATTGTGGAACAAGTGTGTTTTAATTATCTCTTCAGTATTTCAGGACAAAAGAGAGAATGATGAAATAACTGAAGTTTCTCTGAAACTGGAAAGCCATAGCATTCTGCACCCAGATGCTGTTTCAACCAACCTAGTCATGAATTTTCTTATACAGTCTGTCATTAAAAAAAAAAAAAAAAAGAAAAAAAAAAAGAACTTCGCTGTCCATTCTTTGTTGAAGCCAGCCTGTTAGGTGATAGCCTCAGACTTAATGTGACCTACCAGTTTTGGCTAACTTTTGTCTTAAGTATCTTTTTTCCTGTACAGAGGGAATGAGTGTGTCAGCCTGTCCAGTTCTCTGCTTTACCTGCTTTTGCTCTTACGTCGCTATTGGGCCAATGCAAAGCCCAGGACCACCTCTGTCCGCTCTCAGCAAATTGGAAACAGGTGGCTGAGATGGGACTGAAACTTGGTCCTTCACATTGAAAAAAAATTGGTCTTTCAAGGGGGTCAAAAGATGTGTGGAGACTATATTGTTCTCAAATGTGTATGTGATATATTTGCATACATGTTTGACAGTCAAACCTTTTTTGGCAAGCATTGGGAAAAGACTCTAATTAATCTTAATAAAAGGTTGGCACAGAATTTTTTGTTTGTTTATTTTAGGGTTTCCCTTTAGGGGCAGCAGTTTTTGGCAAGTCATTACCTCTTACTGAGAGGCTGGAGACTTTGAAGAAAGTTAGGACGTATCCTTACAGAATTGCTGTGACTTCTAATCATTTTAATTCTCAGTTTTTTCACAAATCAGAAACCCAGGACCCAGCAAGAATGTACTGTTTCAGAACTATTCTCATATTATGAATTCAGATGGCAAAACTTTCTAAACTGAAGTGTGTTATTCGTAATTTAGAAATAAATTTTCAGCAGCACTCCATTTCCTGGAGACAAGAGAATGTTTACCTCTCAGTAGCATTTCATCAAGTAAACAACCAGAGAATGCTTCCATTTTCCTTACCCTCCCAGACTTAGATGCACTTGACTTTTATTATTCACACCATGCTATTTTCAAACTCGAGGACTGAGTAGAATTCTCTGTGCACTTCAGACAGGCAGTTTTAAATGTGTGTTTTACCAGCTATTCAGTGCTTTCCTTGCAGTTTATAATTACTTCTGTTACCTCCAAATCTCTCTACACAAAGCAAATAATGATTTTTGAAATCTATCTTCATAAACAGATTATCTTGTGTTCATTTAATATTAAAATACCAATAAGATTTGGCATATGCAGCAGAAGACAAAAAGGACAAATACTAACAAAGGAGTGAAAAACATGGTGAAGTGTTACTTAAAGGGAAAAATTCTTCATCGTTATTTAAGTGGTGATATGATCTAGTGGCCATCTCTGTTTGTTCTGAATGAACTTTCACTGAAGAGCACTATTCTGGAAGATAAAAGCATCTCCAGGTGTCAGTGACAAAAGAAGTTAAAGATCATTCAGCTATCTCAAAATGAAAATGTATATTTTACACTATTTATGAATAGTGCCAAATCAGCTGTGCATTTCTCACTTCTTCCATCGACATAATATTTTTAGAAATATGTTGAAATAGATTTCAGAAGCTAATCACAATCTATTTTTATTACTCAGCCCACAAACATTAAATTGCCAAGTATATTTCTCCAGTTTAGGCTTTTTTCAGAAGATACAGTCATACAATTTATTACTTTTAAATCTTTTTTATTGGTGGAAGAGCTAAAGTGCAACAACTTATGATGGAACAGCATTGGAAAATAAATTTTCCTTGAGTTTCAGCTACCATCACTGGCTCTCACTATATGAATCTCTTTCCAGTACTGACGTTAGATTAGCCACTTTATTTTAGCAGTTTGTATCACTGTGCTTCAGTATCCAATGCTACTTTAATTTAAATACATGGATCCTCTTTGTAATCTCAGTCCACAGTCTGTGAAAAGGTTACAATGCATTGCTCTGAGGCAGTCAAGGTGAGTCTGGGGAATCTATAGCAAAAGGAGTCACTGTACGTCAATTTTTCTAGTTAAAATAGCATTCTTTCATCTGTTTCACATTTTTTCTCGTATTTCCTTCTCTATTTTTTTTTAAACGGAAGTCAAAGGTAACAGATTAAAAAAAAAGAAATACATTGCTTTCCTAGTTGTAATTGCATGGAAGTCTGGTGATAGCATCTTAATAATACTTCATTTTTCACTCAGAGAAGGATTAACATTGGGTCTATATAGTCAAAGTGCCCAAGATGTGTGTTATTACACTTGAGGCAATGCTGAGCATCAAATCACAGCAACTGAAGTTTCTAAGTTTCTGATTTCAGACTTTATCAGAAAAACACTTCATTGTTCAAGAGTCTTTTTTTTTTTTTTTTGGTCCCAATTTGAAATGGCTCTGATAAAAACTGTATTGAAAGTAAAAATCTCAGACATACATTTCAAGGAGGTGTACACACCTTTTTTACATTTAATTTCAGCCTACATTAAAAAGTTTACCACCACAATTATAATGGCTGCTGGCTATGTATTGTTGTATTCCTTCACAAAAAAGAGGTCAGTGCAACTTTTTTGTTATGCTTCCTCAGAACTAGAACACATACTAAGATTACCAGAAAACAATAATTTTATTTCTGAAGTTTAGTCAATGTACCTTTTCAATTTGTGGGAAAATACTTATGTCTCTTTTGAGAGGCATATCCCAGAAAAGCCATTAATTCATTTATTCCAGATGGCTCTTAAACTAGACAGTAGTCATCCCTAGCTTTATCTCTAGCTTTATCTGTATTCCCCACATTCAGACGTCATGGAAGGAATAAGTACATTAAGCCACAGGTTCACCAGACAGTCTTCAGCAAGGGAAAACCTCTTATTATTTCTTTATTTCAACAGTAAGACCAACTTGCAGGTAAAAATTTCTGCAGGAAGATTATTTGAAGCAAATTCTTCCACAGAACAAGTCCTCCCCAGTGAAAATGGCAGTTTTTGAGCAAAATAAAGAATCTACTTTAACATGAGCTTCTTTACTATATTGCAACACAATAAGACAGTAAAGAAGCAACTCAATATTTCTTGGAAGCTTCCCTGTGGATTAATAGTTTAATTTCAGGAGAGGATATTGAAACATTGTTGGGGAGCCCTTCTTCGCAGACTTGTCAGCAGCAGTGCCTACAGAGTACAGAAACAGCAGGCTTCACGCTGAAATGGGAATAATCCTGCTCAGCTCAAAACAGGAGACAGCTCTCTTCCAGCAATTCTACGCAGCAGTTTGTAGGATGTTTGCTGCAAGAAGGGTAAAACTGTACACTTAAAAAACGATGGCATATCCGACATAGATTGGATAGAAATTTAAATCTATGTTTAATGGGTTTTATACGGTGTCATTTCATATTTCTTTAAAGCAGTGATTCTAAATCTGCAAGGCGCAATAGCCAAGAAATTCAGGGCATTATCTGTGGCTCACAGAACCGACTGTTTTATTTATGTCAATTCAGTAGCGGGAGATTTTTTTGGTGCTGATAACCAGGTAGCTTCTGAGGCTAGAAGCAAGTGATGAGAAAGAACAACTTCTGCAGTACCATCGTGGAAACAAATGTGTAATCATGATATAAAAATAAACCCCTGTGATTTAGGGATTCAATTTATTTTTAATTAGTATCAATATATAAGTACAGCTATTCTATTGGGTTATAAAGCTGCATACAGTCCTCTCTGTAGATGAAAACAGAGAGAGGTTATTGAAAGAGAAAAAAATCTAGTTTCTGTAGGTTTCGTACTACAAATCATTGTCCAATCAAGTGCTCCATTTTATTTCTTCCCTACTTTTTCTTTTACTTGCTGCTCCTCCATTGAGGTATAAGCAATTCTCAGGGGTTAAGCTGGAGCAGATGAACATGGTTTTCCCATGCAGCTTGCACAGAGATTAGCCTTAGGCATGTTGTAAATAATTAGTGAATAGATGTTCTGATAATATAACAAACATTTTGATTAATGTGTTTTGTTTCCAGAGTGTCGTTCGTAAAACTTAATGAGAATAAGAAGTTCAATATATGGCAAAATGACAGAAATGCTTCTTTTAAAAATGTTTACAATGGAATCTGTGGAATTCCACAGACTAAACTTCTAAAAATTTCAATTGGATCTTTAGAATACCAGCCGTACAATGCACAACAAAATGATTCAGTCAGCAAACACTGTTTTCTCCTCTTGAACAAAATTGTATTGTCACAACCTCAAAAACTATATCTCCCAATCTCCATTTAAAAAAAAATAGAGTGCTAAGTGCTGTACAGCAAAAGACTTAATTCATTGTTCAGGCCTTCTCAGTACTCCATGACATGGAAGGCTAGTGTCGGAGGATTTCTTAGGGTAAGAGGTGAGGGAGAGGGGGCATAAATCAGACATGCCAGGGATTGCCACATACAATCTTGAGTGATGAGCAAAGCACATACGAAGAGTAAGAAGTATGAATCCCACAAAACTTCTGTGAATGTTGTTCTCAACTTTATTGTTGTTTTAAAAACATTACCAGTCTTTTAAGTAAAAAAAAAAGCAAAACAGAAACCAAACAACCTTGTGACTGTTGCATCTGTACCAGAGACAGCCACATCAGGACAGATGAAAGGCCTCACTCTTTCCTTATCCTGCGTCTGCAAGCCCACCTGAATTACCTCTAGGTAAGGGCATATGATCTGAACAAACCTCTAGTTCTGTTTTCCCAAAATGTTCTTCGGACCTCCAGCCACTTGTATCTTAGGGACTGTGGAGGTGAAGGTAGTAGAATATGCCAGGTGACTTTAACCAGGTGGCTGAAGGCAGCAGAGGGTTGGCCCCACACTGGAACGGTGCTGGTAAGACCAGGCCATCCCAGGACCTGCCTGAACAAAAACTGCTGAAGTCTGAAAGACACACATCAAATTTTTTGCTCATTCTGGGAATGTTTAAGCTGTTTTGGTGAAGGATGAAGTTAAAAAAGTAGGTTTTTAATCCAGTTGCAGTCACGTGTCCTGCATAATCCCAAATAAATATGTGCCTTGAGCTCTGTTATATGCAGGACAAAAAAGTATTTTATACTCTGGTGGAATGAGCAGCCTCATGTGTCTACTGTGGTGTTGTGGCTGAGCAGTCCTTGGTCTAAACAGCCATAGCAACTGCCTTTAATATACTTCTCAGATTGAAAAGAGCATTCAGGGGATGATATTCTCATCCATACCACAATTTACACACATTCAATGAATGGCATGCAACTGCACAGGGGTCTTCTCTTCCTCCAAATATAATACTGTGAACTGAGTCATAACATCTGGCATTTGACATCAGTTTCTAAGTACATGGATCTTTTGATCACCATAAATCTGAAAAATAATAGAAGTCTTAAGAAGAATACTGCAGTTACTTACACTGGATGCTTATGGCAGAAAGGGCACAGAATATAAAAATATTCACAGACAAGTAGTTCAAGTGGCAAGCTATGATCGTACTTTGTGAACTAATGTAAAAAAAAGTCTCATTCTGTGTTCCTATTTACATGTACCTTGATAATTAGAAGTATATCTTTCCTCTTACTCAATACAGATAGAAAAGAGCTTAATCTCAGTGTTTGTTGTAAATCAAAGCATAAACTTTTTTTTTTTAATATTTGTTTTAGTGAGACATATTTTTTTGTTAGCCCTGTCTTTGGGAATGAATATATTCTGAGATTATATTTATTTTTTTACTGGTTATAAAAGCTTTAAAAAACCTGTCTTGAAAATAAATACCTCGCAACAACTACATACACTATATACTTTTCACTTTTAATAATACGTTAATTATTAAAGAACTCTGAAATTTCTATGGCAACAGCATACTTCATAAGATCACATTATTCCCAGTTGCATGTATTAAGATGAGCTGCTGTTTGCATCTCAGACCATAACCAGTAAGAACTGGTCACTTAAATCAGAACTTCCAGTGTAATTGCCAAGACAGACGTTTCCTGGAAGAAAGCGGAACAAAACACATAACGTATCTTCTTAACCTTCACTTTGATGGCTTCTATTCTGAAGACTGAGCACCCTTAGCAACCACATATTCAGATTTTATCCCTTTTATTGGATACTCCATTTCAACTGCTATTAACATGGAGGTCTCAAGGGAATAACTACTCAGAAGAAAGACATGAGACTTTTGAAACCACTCCCTCTCTGTTGCAAAGGAAGTTTTATTCTGTAATGAACAATTTCAAATACTAGTAATACCATTATCTTTGAGTCACTGAGAGAGGCAGGATTGTAATACTTTTCAGAACAGCTGCTACGAAAGACATTTAGAAAGCAGATGAAAACCAGGGATCAGGAAGTAAGGTATCAGGAGTTAAAATTAGCCATGCTCTTCATGCACACTGAGTAATGAAACTAGCTTTTAAAGCACATTTAGCAAGAAAGATTAAAATATAGATGCTTGGATTTCCATGAAACTACTTATTTGAGTTTTATTTCTTTGATACTCTATCACCTTTAAGTGAGGCAATATTCTTAACTAGAGCCACAGAATGCTGCATTTTTCTCAGTTTCCTGGGCATTGCGAAATTTCAAACTTGTTTATTAGAATAACCTCGGTAGAAGATCAGACGCGTTTGACGTGGTATGACTGTCTCTTGATGGCACTTCATGCATCCCCGTGCTGTCTCCTATGACTACTATTGAACTCAAAGTAATATTTATTTTGTTTGTTCTTTGTTAGATAATAAAAAATAAGGAAAGAAAGGAAAATAGAAGCCCTCAGGAAAAGCATCTGTCTCTCTGTCTCTGAATGTATTGCAACAAGCTCAAATCACGAAACCTCTGACATCAAAATTCTTAAAAATGTTTAAGAATTGTGTGAAGTCATAAGGATGGCACATATTCATATTGAATACTTTTCTTGAAAGAAAAAAAAAATACTCCACATACCCTGAGGTATCACAGAAACACTTCAGAAGTCATTGAATAATAAAAGCGGGGGGGGTGGGATGTCACAGAATCACGGAATGTTGGGGATAGGAAGAGACCTCGAAAGATCATCCAGTCCAATCCCACTGCAGGAGCAGGAACACCCAGATGAGGTTTCACAGGAAGGTGTCCAGGCGGGGTTTGAATGTCTCCACAGAAGGAGACTCCACAACCTCCCTGGGCAGCCGGTTCCAGTGCTCTGTTACCCTCACTGGGAAGAAGTTTCTTCTCA
>VWYH01011293.1:0-41236 GCA_013399365.1 Pampusana beccarii | reverse complement strand
CTACTAACCACCCCCCTTCTAATACACCCCAGAATGCCATTGGCCGTGGCCACAAGGGCACAATGCTGGCTCATGGTCATCCTGCTGTCCACCAGGACCCCCAGGTCCCTTTTCCCTACACTGCTCTCTAACAGGTTGTTCCCCAACTTATACTGGAACCTGGGGTTGTTCCTGCCCAGATGTAAGACTCTACACTTGCCCTTGTTATATTTCATTAAACTTTTTCCTGCCCAACTCTCCAGCCTGTCCAGGTCTCTCTGGATGGCAGCACAGCCCTCTGGTGTGTCAGACACTCCTCCCAGTTTGGTGTCATCAGCAAACTTGCTGAAAGTGCACTCTATTCCCTCATCCAAGTCGCTGATGAATATGTTGAGTAGTACTGGTCACATTACTGACCCTTGAGGCACTCCACTAGATACAGGCCTCCAACTAGACTCTGCCCAGTTGACCAAAACTCTCTGGCTTCCTTTCTTCAGCCAGTTCACAGTCCACCTCACTACCCGATCATCCAGACCACACTTCCTCAGTTTAGCAGCGAGGATGCTGTGGGAGACTGTCAAATGCTTTACTGAAATCAGGATAGACCACATCGACTGACTTGCCATTATAATCATTGCTTTAAAATAATTCTTAAGATTTTATCTAAAGTGTATTGAAGCTGATAAAAAGACCCACTCTTTTATTCGTTGCACTTAATCTGAAGGATATAAACGGACACAATAAGCGAACTCTTGGAGACAAAAATAAAAAATTCTATACCATCTAGACAGTCTGAGTGGCGATGTCATCCAGGTACCACTTTAAATGAGATTTCTGAGATTACAGTTTAAACCACAGTGACCATTCAAAGAAAGGACATGCTACTAGTTTAAGGGGTAGTAAAAAAAAACCCTTCTGTCCTAGGAAGGGATGAGTTCACCACTGTGATAAGAACAATAACCAAACAGAATCATTTCATCTGTAAAAAAATGCACAGAATTCCCACTAGAAAACAAGAGGGAAAGCAGTTCAAAGTCAGTTTTAGCCGTTAAAAAAAAAAACCAACAAGAGAATTAATATTGTAGCAAAATGGAAAGCATGGAAGAAAACTCTTCTTGGTGTTGCTGAGAAATAACATGCCAAACCCATCTTCTAAAGGCATAGATACAGTATTCTTCATTTTGCCTCAAATCAGACTTAATGTTAAAAATCCAGCAAATCACTGCTGCCATCAGAATTACATAAGCATAAAAAATAAAGATTAAGTTACAGAGTGTAGTCGAGGGACTTCTTCTAATGAACTGGTAATTACTGTCTGCTTAACTAATTAGTTTTCTTGGTTAATCTTCCCTGTCCCTCCCCCCCAATAAACAACCAACCAACCAACCAACAAAAAACAAAACAAAACAAAACTAATAAGCAACCTAAAAAACCACACCAAACCTGTAGCACTAGTAACCAAAACAAATCGAACAAAAACGTAAAAAAACCACACCAAAGCTGTAGCACTAGTTACCAAAACATAAAACCACACACACAAACCTGTGGTATTCTTTAAGTTCTCTGCTAGTTTATAGTAATTTTTATTTGTGATGATTATATTTCCACAGTAAAAAAGTAGCTAAAGCATTTCACTCATCTTTATCTTAAATAATGAACTGCTACATTTGTTCCTTTGTACTTCAAAGCAAGAGGGAAAGGGGTCTATCTTCCTGAGGCAGATGAAGTGGAAATCACTTCTTTTCTTTACAATTAATATTATTTATCTCAGAAAGTTCCCAGTTTTGACTTGTCCCAGCCTGCCACATCAGCATATTTCATTCAATTGCCAGCTGTGTTCTCAGTGCTGGGAAGAATTAGGTTCATATGAATGTGGAGCCAGTCCGAAGTCCTGACTTTAGATAATGCTCCTAATTAGCCATTCCCAGGGGGTGACGTGCGAAGAAGCACCAATTTAACACTGTTACAATGATTTCCGAAGAGTTCCCAGCATCTTTACTGAAGGAATCAATGAAAAATGGCTTCAGAAGAAAATGTAATTGCTTTCAAGGATTAAAATTTTAATCAGGAGTATTCAATTAGCAGTTAATGTTGAGATCCACAGTTTAGATTTTTATGCAAATGTACCATTCTTATATTCAGTCTTGAAGATAAAGGCAATTCATAGCAAATGCAGTTCTGTCTCTCCGCTTATCAAGTCAGTGATAATTCACTTTGAAGAATATTTTACACTTGCAACATTTGGAAGTGTGGAAATCAGTTCACTTTTCCCCCTTCTGCTGTAATTAATCTTTGCATTAGTTATGTGAGGCAGCTCATAACGTTTTCCTTCATGTGCATCCGGTGGTTTCAAAGACATCCGACCAATATAAGGTAAATAATATGTATTAACTGTGCAGCAAGAACTGAGATTTGCAAGAGCTTGTTCACGCTTCTTTAGGAACAACAGTTCTGGAACAGAACATCCAGAACTAAAAGTTGCACAGCTGCTAAGAATAGCATTTTAAGAACTACTGATAAAGATGTTAGAACCCCTTTTTTAAACTCTTCCTCTAAAACAGTACATGTCCTGAGAGCAGGGGCCAGTATAATTTGCACTTAAGTAAATGTAGAGATATTCTATTGGTTATACCAGAATTATGTCATTTTACTTGATAAAAATCCAGCTATAGTTAAGCAGAATTTCAAATTCACAATTAGAGAAATTTCATTTTTATGTATCTTTTGAAAGTTAGAAAATATTGAATTTACATTTGCTTGCTTGGGATTTGACAATATATCAAAAATCTATTAATTAAAAACTCCTGTTAGGGCATAGAAATGCATGAGACTATTTCCTAGCATCTGTAAAGCTCTTTGATTTTCTGATACATATCATACAATATGCTATTTTATCCTTGCAATGTAGTCAGTACATATCAGAAACTAAGATAAATAGTTAAATAATTTAGTTTCTCCTCAAGAACTGCAAGCAGTGACTGTTATAAATGGCACAATCTACTCATGTAAAATCTAACACAAATAGAGTTATTCAAAGGCCTGAACAGTGAAAAGAATTACATTTGAATTGAAAAGCGTTATATCTGACCCTTCTTAGCTGTCTAAATTATATTTCAGTGTTATTTATGTCTCAATGTTGCCATTTTTATTTGGAAATCTGACATGAGTATATGACCAAAAGCATCAATGTATACAAGCTAGCTTAAGCTGAGTTTTATCTGATGAGAATTTGACCTTACAAATTTCATTGTTTATGAGGCTGCAACATATGAATTTAATCCTCTAGAATCAAAATTAAACAAGCAAGCAAACAAGACATTTTCCTAACCATTACTTGAATCAAATCTCTTATTAAATATACATCAGAAAGTTCATAGAGTGATCGACATTTTGATCACTGCCTTTTTGTTAAGGAGGTAAGTGCTTCTAAGCACTGAGTAGGGCTTATCAGGTGTAAGGCTGGTGTGTTCCCCACTCACTTTTGCTTTGTGCAAATCAGATCTGATACAACAATCAAGACTTGTCGTTGCTTTAGCTTTCCTCCCACCCTTTATATGGAGTGTTGATGACATTACTAACAACATATTTTTGTATCACTGTTTTGGAAAGTAAAAGTCATAAGTAATCTCTCCTCTGACTTCTCAATTAAGGATCCCATGAAAATCACATTTTCAACATTCTGAATCTGATTTTTGTACTACTTCTGACACAGCGAATTACTGACAATTCCGTAGTATGTTGACAGCATAAAACTGAGGAAAAACACAAGCCATGGTGGTTTCGATGCATACAATGAGAAATAATACACTGAGGTTTGAAAAATGAAGATTTTACCTAATTTTTAGGATGTATTTCTTAACCTTCTATTAGACGATCAAATAATCTCCAAGAAGAAATGTGGTTGCTCTGTTTCCAAGTAGTTTAAAATACCTTTGAACAAGACCCATAACAGATTGCTCTGGAGGAAATAGTCTTTGCCATAAATGAAGAATACTAGGCAAAAACCATATGACCTCCAGTTTTGCTGAAGCCATTAAGATATTTGCAGAAACAACTGCAAGAATAAAGGAACACATTAAACTTTGCAGTTTCTGCAAAAATTATTCTGACTCTATAACATTAAAATACACAATTACCTTTGTTGAACATTAACAAGTAACTTGGTAAGAAATTATGAAATATACTTAAGATAGATACGTGTGTATATACATATATACAGTATACGTATATTCATATATCCTACGTGAATAATTGCGTGTGCTGTGCTGCAACAAGAAAATGTGAATCTACATTCTACTGTCAACATTTTCCTCCTTAAATATTTCAGATATAATTTCTGAGGAGGCTGAGCTGTTTTATTGAAACTGTACATAGGTAATAAAACTGCATATTCGAAGTAGTGAGTAATATATTTGAATTGTAACTGACAGTTCATTAAACAATTAAAGTATAGTGTCCCTATTCTTACTTTGTAGAGAATTTTTAGAAGAAATGAAATGTTTCTTTTTTATTTCCTCTTAGAAGTATTGGTCATTTTTAATCTACATAAAAGACAACACTGGCTCAAGTAATCACTTAGTGGAAAATAAATTTTACACTGAAGGAACATTCTACTGTTTATTCTTATTTTCTTTAAACAGCAACAACAAAAAAAGTGAAACAGGGAAAGTAAAATCCAAAACCACCTGAGAATTAGGACAAACAGAGGAATTCAGGGCACTATTGTTTAAAAAATATAGTGACTATGTCCTAAAGCAGTGTAGAAGACTCATTTATTGAAGGTGAATTATAGCAACACACAACACAGAGACAGGTTGAACCCCAGTAGCAGCATTGCTACAGCACCTAATCTCTCTTTTCATAATAAATCCCCCAGAATAAAGAAGATGGTCTTCACTGCAGACTGCCATATATGTTTATGATCTATCAGTGATAGGCATACTGAGTAGAAGAACAGAGATGTAAGGGCTTTGTTTGGGCAGAGTCAGATTAGATTGCTGGTCCTCTGATGTTAACCAGCCAAGAGGCTTCTGCTACATTTACACCCCAGGGCTTTTGTTTCCATGCACTCATCACTCACTGTGTAGTCTTTAACAGCTGAGTCTACCCCAGTACATACTAGACTATTACTGGACAAACAGAGTCCAATATTAGTCTTTAACTTCTATTTTGAAACATAATGTCACATAACACAAGTCATTAGATGTTAAGATGATGGATTTGTTAGACCTGAGTATCAAAACTGCCCAGGTTATGCTGAGCTACAGTGCTTGAATATATTTTCCTTAGGGTTTGAACAGTTTTGACAGTTAAAGATATTATCTGAAGAAACAAGAAAGGGAAATGAGAAGTGCAGGAAGCAAAGCAAAGAGCAAAAACGAAGGGAAGGGAAGGGAAGGGAAGGGAAGGGAAGGGAAGGGAAGGGAAGGGAAGGGAAGGGAAGGGAAGGGAAGGGAAGGGAAGAAAAAAGAGCATGCTGGGGATTTCGGTCTCATCTCCTATTTCTCTTCAGCAGGCTGCTTCAAGTTTCTTGTCGTTACCTGAAGCAAAGTGGTTGCCTTTTGCTTGTCCTCATGCACAGGAAATACTCTTTTTGACTGAGCTCTCGATGATGAATTCCTTATATTTTTTATCCTTATATTGAGAATGACATATAAGCCATTTAGATATATATGGCACATCTCCACGTACATATGGCATATCTCACTCCGTGAGTGATTCTGCAGTTCCAGAGACTAAAAAGTTTATTGGTAAAGGAATTTCAGAATATGACATGAAAAAAAATCCACCAAAACATGCTGCAGCATTAGCTTATCTATATCAGTCTGTATAATGTGGGAAAAAATAATTCTGTTTTTCAGTTCCAAACTATTAATATAGAGATTAGCCTCTCCAATATTCCAGCAGTAAAAAGCGGAAGTGGGAGGAAGTAAACTACCCATTGAAATTCAGAATCTTTAGATTTGCCCATAGTTCCTGCATTTTCTCTAGGTTAACACTGTGGCCTGACCTGTTTTCCTGAAATCTTTATTATTTCAGGATTTAACTGGTTCTCCCCCCCAACAGACTGTACCTTCAAGAGAGAGATCATATTGCATTATCTGGATTTCCTGCAGTGTCCTACAGAGCCTTGAGCATGGTGCCAGTAGTTGCTGACGGGGTTGCCATGTCTAATGCAGCCCTCGCTGCCCCTAATGACTCAAGAGCCATCAGTTGTCAATAGGAATCAATGCGCTCCAGCTTCTCCTTATTTTCTCGTGATGGTTTTTCAGCTATATTTTATGCTAATTAAGGCATTATTTAACAGATACATTTGTAATTTCTAGGACATGTCTATTCTATGATCATAGTCTTATACAGCAGGAAAAACATCTTGTGGGGGTGTGTGTGTGTGTGTGTGTGTGTGTGTCGCTTTTCTTGTACTGCCGAGCAAAACAAAGTCAAATAAATGCCTGGAGAAGACTAAATGAAATACGAAGTCAGGAATAAAGCCAGGAAAGGTAAGGTCTCCAAACACAGGTGTACTTGTGAAGTAAAAGGACTTAGAGAATTTTGGAGTCCTTACCAGCATTACATTGTGCATCAAGACGACGGTGACTGGATCTTAGTAAAAAATGGCATGGCATGTCCTGCGTTCTTTAATGGGTTGGTAAATATTGTCATCTTTAGTAGTAAAGGACATTTAGTCTAAATCCTTGTGTTTAAGCTTAGGAGTAAAATATTTAGGGTACATTGTTATAGTAGGATTTTTTCCCAACTAAATTTAAGCAAATAAAAAGAAGTTTAATTTTAAGGAGCTTTGTCAAGACTGATATTTTATACGTGTCAACTTTCATCTATTTTTTGACTCTCATCTATCAAGCACAGCAATATGATAACATCTGCAACTGCATTGATAAATGCAACTGCTTTATAAAATACAGTATTACTTCAAGGGCTTCAAACAGAAACAGTGTCCAGTGCTTATTTATGACTCAGCTAATAAGACTAATATATTCTAAGATAAATAAGTGTGGAAAAATGCTTGCAGCATTTGACCAAGCTATATGCAAGGTGTCAATATAGATTCATAATAACTTCTATGGCTACAAACAAATAATTGACTTGTTAAAAATAGAAATTTGAAATGACAATTTACAGGTGCTGGGGGCATCTCATGTTCCAAGTTTTTAAAGAAACATATTTTCTCAATCTTTTTTCATCAGCAATTTAATAATTGTAGAACTTCCATATTTCTTCTTTTAAAGACACTAAAGGGTATTTTAGTAATGTATTTATCTACAGCTAGCAACCATAATTAGCTTAAGTTATGGAATGCCCCAGATAAATGAAAAGCAGTTTATAGTTGTTCAGAACCACAGTTTGTTCTGCTGGTTTTTTGTTAAATATTTGCGGAAAACATGATTTGCATGATTTGCAAGTTACATAAACCTTTATAGCCTAAGGTATTGTACAAAAGTTATTTAAATAATTCCCAAAGATTTTTGCTCAGTGTGCCAAGGATTAATCATCTGTTGTGTCTATTATAAATGCAGAAGTAATGAAGTATTAATAGATCTGTGGCGAGAACAGATTATTGCCATGTTTATACATAAGCATTTTTCAATGGTGTCATTACTGATGAAGACTGTTGTGTGGTTTGTCTTTTTTTCCTTCATTTAGTGAAGAATAAAAGTATTACTTTGTGCCAGAAATTCTTGATATGTTTTAAAATTAAGTGTGAAACGACAGAAATTTGATAAATTTTATAAATGGTTTAAAACACATACCATAAAAAAGGAAGTTCCCCCTCAAGAAGCAGAATAAATTAATTTTTATGTTACAGAATTAATATAAATCAATGTCTTAAACTCTGCACAGGATTTGTTCAGAAAGCATACATAAGAAGCAGTCTCATGGAATTATTTGTTGGATTTAATGTTTGAATGTAGAACTTGCTGTCTTTGTCCTATGAATTCACTGAAGACAATGAAAATTTTACTTGAATGAAATACAATAAATGGCTGTCTCTCAGGCAAGCAAAAAGCTAGTACATGAGGAAACAAAGAGACTGGAGCAGAAATACAGTAAACTAACATACTTGCATACATACTTTAGCTGGCTACTCCCTCTCTAATGGAAGTTCTCCTTTCCTGAGCTTGGGCAACTGACAATAATCTAGTCCTTTGTAAAATACGGTTTAACTGCCACATGAAGGTTCTGGTACCTTGAAACAAGTTCAAATTCTTTTTGTTTCTACAAGTATATCCATTTTCTTTGAGTATTTAAAGGTTGGTGTTGCAAGGAGCTGAGAATCTCCCACTGACTATATTGAACAAGATACACAAAATTGAGCAAATCCTAAAAGTCAAAAGTCAAATTAGAGTTTGCCTTAAGCCCTCTAGAGCTTGAGCATGCTCTCATTTACAGTTCTAGTTACCTAAGGGAAAAAAGTGCCCTCATAAATCCAGTGGTTGGACTTTTCGTTTAGGACCTCAGAAACTTCACATAAACCTACATGCTCAAGTCTGCCAACTAATCCAAGATAATTTTGCGCATTTTAAGTTTTGGATGCCGTGTCTAATTATGCTTTGATTGTACCATTGCATACCCAGTCCCAGCTGAGCACAGTGTTATTTCATTGCCAACTTTGAAGTCACTGGAAAGTACATCACCTCATTCTCTGACATCTAAATCTTCTGCTCAGTAGGAAGGAATTTAGTTGGGTCTTTTCTTTCTACTTTGCTATTCTTTAGGGAAAATTAATAGCTCAATAATCTGTAATGAACATATCTATTTATAATCGGCTTAATCTTGTCCAAAAAGCTCACCTATTTAGACACCTAGGCACAGGTAAGTATCTTACTGTCTGGTCTTACACGATGTCCTCTGAAAGTCTGTCCAAATGCTCAACAGAAAAAGCAAAACTGAGCATAGCAGTAAAATAAGGGGTCTCTACAAATAAACTTGCTTAAAATTATACTGTCCACATTGTCTTCAAAGGACTAGTAAGAAAAAGATAAAATTAATTTAACCAGTATTTATGTGTGATCATGATCTGGTCACAATGATAGTACTGTAAGGAAACCACTAAGAGACTAGGAAATCCATTCTTTGAAAACATAATATGACAGAATCAGTTGCTTCATCACTAGCTCCAGGAAGCCATTTGTTTAGTTGACTATAGTGAATATTCCATTAGTTGCTGATTCCTTAGTCAAGATAAAATGTGTTATTTATAGACAACTTTCTAACTTTCTAATGCAACTTGCAGCAAACAAATCAACACAAGAAAAATCAAGGAAATTTTCTGCTCAGCAGGAATCTTTCTCAAAACGCTCAGTAAACATGGGACTGAACTTCTCACCTGCATATGTATCATAGTTACAGTTATAAAAGCAATTAATTGCACTTTCTCTTTTCTGGTTGCTTCACAGGGCTTCGTTAGAAGAAATATCATATAAAAGAAATAATGAAAAAAGTTTCCCTTTTAATGAAAGCCTTTATAAGCAGTGGCAATTAGCTGTAAGTTTTGCCCTAAACATTCAAAGGGACTAAATATTATTTTAAATATTTTCTATCCACAAAGTGAAAATATCATAAAGACAATATATTCCCCATGTTTCAAGTGAATGGGAGAAGTTGTAAGGATCTTAAGTGCCACATGGGATCTTTAACATAGAGGTTATGGGAAGACTGCGAAAGTGTGAACAGGTTCTAGAAGTCTGTGCACTCTGTCACTATGAGGTCTTTAAAAACAAGTTAAACAAGGCATGTCCTTGGAATAACTCCTCCAAGTAGGATATGCCACCCTGAAGCAGGGAAATGGACTGGATGACCTCAAGGCCCATTTTAACTCTCTGAGTTTATGTATTGGCAGAAGTAAGTTTATTTTAAAGGGAAAATTGACTATTCCTCTCTACTGTAGTGGTTTACTTCCTTGTATTGCTCTTCTTTTCTTTCAGGACTGCAAGCACCAAAGAGCTGAGAGTAAACAGAGGTTGTTTATATCAATTACTTTTTTCTCTTGCCCAGTAAACACAAGGGGCAGATTATATATCTATATCTAGAGACTGCACACACAGAGTCTACAAAGCAACCTCAGGGGAGTGGACTGAGATCTTAAAGAGGTGATATTACATTACTCACTGTTCTTGCAGCAGGAAAAATAAAGCATCCTTCTTGTAATAACATAGATTCAGTGGATAAACACCCACAAACCCCAAATGGAAAACTATAATGAGATAAAGAAAATAAAGGCAGTTTCAAAGATCTATGGCTCAGACCTTTAGCTCATATCAGGGATCTTGAAATACAGTCAGCTTGAACTCTGCTGTAGCAATGTTCAGATTTTGGAAGATCAGTATTCACTATTAAGTTTTTAATTTGAAAGCTTCACTAGAACAAACTGACTATGTTTCCTGTTCCTTTAGCAAGCAATTCTGTATCAAGTGAAGTAAAAGGTTGATTTTCTGCCACCAACGGTAGTTTAATAGTATCTCTCCTTATTTTACTAGTGCACAGCAATGAAATGCTGCTATTCCCATAAAACAATGAAACAAAGAAACAACAAACTCAAAACAACAAGAAAACAAAACACACCCAGAAAACCCTCAAAGCCAAACAAACATAAAAAAGCCCACCAGGGTGAAGTAAATCAGAAGATCTGGAAGATGATGTATCACTGGTAGTCATACAAAACCAATAAAAGACAAAAATAAAAATGGAGAATAAAAGGAAGATTTCAACAACAACAATATAAAAAGGCAGAAAATGCAGTTTAGAAAATAGTTTTGTATATGGTTGATTACAGTGGTTTTGTTAGTAACACAAAAAACTCTGCCTTTCTTCACATGGAAAACAAGAGAGCACATTGTGTATAGGCAGGGAAGAATTAATGCCATTTTGCTGAGTTTAAGAGTTCCCAAATGACTTGAAAGCCACCTATGGGTTTTTCCAATGTATGGGGAAGATACTACAAATTAGGGCACTATTTCAAACTAGTTTACCATGCCTTTCACAGTATTACCAGATTTTACTCCTAGCCTCCAACTATATAACAGTATTTCCTTCTTATGTGAGCTATATCTTAGTTTTCTGATAGTCTTGCAGATATCCTAATATATTTCTTCTGATTTTTTCTCAAATAAGTAGCACTTAACTGAGTCCACATCACAGTTTAATCTTCCATACGAATTACTCAGATTTCCCAGAAGATAATTTATGTCCTTGGAAGTATTCACTGGCATTCACAGGCTGAAAGAATTCACTTTTGCTTAGCCCACTGCAACTTGTGCATTGTCAGTAAAAATAATGTGTAGTGAATTTTCAGGGTTCTTGCCACAGTAGAACAGACCAAAACATCTCAGTATCAGAAAGTTTAGCAGGAATCCCGAGAAAAAGGACCCTGCAGTTATAAAGACTGCTCTAAGTTTAAACAGATATCCAAACAACAGGATTTAAATATTATACCTGCCTCTTGTTATGATCAAAGTAACAGTGATAATCACTGCCTCACTTAAAAGAGGAAAGGAAAGCTTTCAAGTACAGTTGACAGCTAAACATCTTGAAACATCTCCCACAACTCCTATTCCTTTAAGTAATGTACGATGTTTCAAAATAACTTGAAGAATTAAAGGCACAGTATTTTAAGTAAATGTATTAAAGTTTTATACAGTGAGTCTTGATTCTCACTTTATTTATATAATTAAAAATATTGGAAAAAACTGCTTTTTTTTTTTTACATAAAATTCTAGTCAGTCAACATATGACTGACAAGAAGAACAGTTTCTCCACACCTTATGACAACTATGAACTAATAATAAGTACACTAAATATCAGCATCCTAAACTACTGATATTAGCATTATCCAAAGTCTAACAACATAGAAAATACGAGGATCAAAGCCCAACTATAATGTCTCCATTTACATTGTTGTTATGACATTGTATTTAATTGCATGAATGTACAGTATACAACTTTCATACAACTTTCATCCTGTTTAACACAGCAGGTTGACAGAGGATATTGGAAAACTGCCTTTCTTTTTAATGTTTATTTTATCTGTGTTTTGTGTCTGGCCCCATTATTGCTTACGTTTCTAAAACCCTGCTCAGAATATGAGTATTCATTTCTTATGAATGTCACTCATCATTCATCACAGGACTGTCATTTCTTTTATTAATCCACTGAAATGGATCTTCAGCCTAAGATGCAAGGTGGGAGTAGTCCTTTTAAAGAAATAGAATGTGGCCACAAGACTGTCACTACTTTTTAAAGGAATGTATTGCTTTTGTTTTCATAATACACACAAAGGTCTGATTTTCTATTTCCCACTTCATATTTCTCCTACCCTTTCTGATATGCAATTCATAGCTTTAGTCGGTTTTCTTCTCACTTGTTAAAGTTAGAAAAAAGCTGATGCTACTGTCCCCCATTCTGTACCTACAAAGTAGGTTGCACAGGTCATGGCAGTCTCTGAAAAATAAGACCAAAATCCCACCTCAGCTCTTATAGGACCTATGCAGAGAAACTAGGTAGATTTTTTTACACAGTATTCATTCACAATGCTATATTACTTTCTAAAATCAATTTGTAAGCAGTAGCTTAGCAGGAATATTTTACATTGGTGAAAATAACAGGCAACAAATGAGTAGGTGGATCTGAACAAGATCCAGGACATTTCTGGGGGTGGAGAATCCATGGCTCTATGAAAGCCTTGAGAATGAATGCTTCCTTAGGTGGAAACCTTAAAAAAAAACCAGTAAAATATTTTGATATTGACATCAGTCTCAGATTCTATTGTTTTCACAATGGATTAACTTCTTTTACCTCTGAAATTTTCTGAGTATATTATCATATAAAGTGTGACAAACTTATAAATGAGAACAGAACCACTGAAACAAAACTCTTCATTGACAACTTAGTATGAAATGAAGGTGAACAGTGTTCAACAAAGTTATTCTTGTATCCTGATGATTTTCCATTTTATCAGGTTTTGTAAAATTATATGCCCATTTGGTTCAAAGAGATTCTATACTGAAGCGATAAGACAAAGTTTGTGTAGAGCCAGGGAGCAGAGCGAAGCTTACGTGGAGAAGAAAAGCCATTCTGGAGGAATGGCCTATGCAAGTTACTTTTACCTATGGCAAAAGTGATGTACTTTCCAAAACAGGTCTCTGTCTCTTAGTTGGAAAAGTCTGGTGATTTGCCTGGGCTTTTTAATGAAACCAGCAACACGAAGAGGAGAGGCGGCCATCTGTGGCTCACATAGAAGAAAAATGGCAAAGGCAGGATAAGAATCAGTGTTTCTTGCCCCACAGCTGAGTGCTCTAGGCTATATGAAAAAGAAATATGTTAAAATCAGGTAAGATTCTGGATCTTAGCAGCAACATATTTCACATATGGTAGCAGACATTTGAAGTTTTATTTGAAAATTAGATAAATATAATGCCCGATATATAATTCCAACAAATCATTTATTTCCAGACAGAGAGGCAGAATTGTAAAGTTCTAAGAGTTTCTGATAAGCAGCCTTTGTATTGAATCAAACACGAATTGGTTTATGCCATGGAAAATGAAACACAAATATCACTGAATAATATTTTAAGATTACAAAGCCCCTTTTTTCTACCTTTGTTTTTGTTCTGCATCATTCCTTGAGTTTTTTAAAACAATTTGCTTGTGCATTTTATTCTTATTAGTTATTTCTTGCATATTATGCTTTTATAATTAGTAATGGCAATATTTCTACCTAAGATAAGTGTTTTACTGAATTATGTGTGTTGATGTGTGTGCCATAGTTAATTGCATTCTCTAAATTTAGGTAATGTTGTGGGGATTAATTTCAATTAGTTTGCATTTCTTCATGGTTATTAAATTCATTTAAAACCGGGGCGGGGGGAAACAGCAGAAGAGTGGTATGAGTTTGGAAATAACAAACTAGAGCTTGGCAAATCTGCTGGAAGCCATTTGCAGGTATAACCATGTGCTAAGCTTTTATCTCTTTCATTAGGTGAAAACAAACAAAAATAAAAAAGACTAATAACTCCATAATAACTACAGAGATTTAATCTAAATTACCCTAGCTGGAAGACCATAGGATAAGAAAAACTTCAAATTCAGTCTTATCTTTCACATCGACCCTCAATATAACATTGTTAACTATTAATAGTCTTATTATTTGAATAAAAATAAACAAAACAATACATTTTCATCATGCTGCAATGGCTCTCAAACACACCCCGTACAGACCAAACCAAGATGACTTGTCAATGGGATAAACAAAACCACACTGTGATGTCATTGATAGTCTTAAGATAGTAAGCCTGGTTTCATAGCAAAGGTTTTCAGTGCAAAAAGGGTAAATCTAGAAAAAATTAAAAATTTAGGATGTCCAAGTGAAGCAGGGAAGATGTTTGTTATGGTTTAACCCCAGACAGCAGAGAAGCACCACACAGCTGCTGGCTCACTCTCCGCACAGTGGGATGAGGGAGAGAGTCAGAGAGTAAAAGTGAGAAAACTCATGGGCGGACATAAAGACAGTTTCATAGGTAAAGCAAAAGCTTTGCATGGAAGCAAAACAAAACTAATAATTCATTCACCACTTCCCAGCAGCAGGCAGGTGTTCAGACATCTCCAGGACAGCAGGGCTCCACCACGTGTAGTGGTTATTTAGGAAGACAAATGCCATCACTCTGAATGTCCACCGCCTGCTCCTTCTTCTTCCCTCAGCTTTTTATTGTTGAGCATGATGTCACATAGTATGGAATATCCCTTTGGACAGTTGGGGTCAGCTGTCCCAGCTGTGTCCCTTCCCAACCTTCTGTGCCCCCTCAGCCTACTCACTGGTGGGGTGGGGTGTGAAGAAGAAAAGGCCTTGCCACTGTGTAAGCATTCCTCTCCCTTCAAACTCACCTGCAGGGGTTGCAAACAACAACAGTGCATGGTAATTGAGCAGTCTGTGTCACAATATTTTAATAAATTGACCAAGCTGGGGTGGGTCCGTAAGCCTGAAAATTAATTAACATAGGCAATATCTAATACTGGCAGCTGTGACAGGCTAGTGGCCATTCTAGTGACCTTAATATTGCTCAAAACTTCATAGAAAATTCTGCGTGAGATTAAGGAAGTGGAACTGAAAGCAGTGTAAAAAGCCAGAGGGCTGAAAAATTAAACCATCTTTTTTCTGATAAGCTATATTTTGTTAACAACTGTCATAAAGAGTATGAACATGCCAATGCTATCACACAGAGCTGTCATCTTGTCGTGATACCAAGGAAAACCAGGAAGACATACAAAAACAATGAAGCAACAGAAACACAGGCACATCTAAGAAAGATTGAGAAGCTGAAAAGACTAACCTGTAGTTCCATTTTTAGCTGTTTTATTTGTTCAAGTTACTGAAGATTTTCTAGGCCTTGATTCAGGTGCTGATCAAAAACTGCAGGAACTGACAACTGCACAGTAATTTCAGCCTTCAGTAGGCAGGGGAGTTGAAGATGTTGCTTCATACCAAGCCAGTACATAGCCAAACCTCTCTACTTGCTTTATGACTCTTGCAGAGTAGGAACAGGACCAGGCAGTGATACAAATCCTCCCTTCTGTTGTGGAGTAACTACATGTGGTGAGCAAATGCTAAAACCACAGGTTCTGGATTCTGGAATGGTGGGATTCACAACTCCCTCTGTTCACTGAGTCTATAAACCAAATTCTGGTTTTAGCATGATATTAAATGTACCTTTCACAGATCCCCATCTTTGAGAAATGCTCCTAACAGTTTTATATCTTTGATATTCACTTAAACCTCTATAGAATTAAATCACCACACAGTGTGTCTGATTCCTACCTTACTCAAGCTGCAGCTGTGCTCAGTATTTCTCATTCTCAAGAACAGAAACCAGATTTGCATAAACAACCTCAAAACCTGCTGTTCACTTTTCTTTGCAAATGCCTCCAAACACAGTGGAGTTGAAGGGCAATGAAATGTAACTGCACCTTGTTCCCTGCAAGGAGGGTACTAGTCGCTGCACGTCTCTGCACAACTTGGAGTGTTGAGGGTTACACTGAGATGCTGGGCCTCCCGGATAACTTTGGCAATCAGACTACTCAGCCCTATACCAGACCCAGGAAAAATGAAGTTTTTCTGTTGGAATATAAGATGGAGTTTTAAATTCATGTGTTCCTAAAAAAATGAGATTTGTTTAAAATTATACTTGGTTAATATTAATATCATAGATGTTCCTGCTTGAGGATAATCTCTTGATATTTGCAAGCTTATGAGAGGGTCAAATTTTCTTGCTACATAGAAAAATAAAAGGTGTGGGCACCCTAGAAAAGCACTGTACATTTTTTAGATGGTTGGAAGAGGGATAAAGACATCTGCAGCAGTGGAAGCGCACACTTGCAATGGAATCCTTCTGACTGTACAGTGGTCTAATTTTTGATGAAAATTATCTCCATCTCTACATGTGAAGAAGAGAAAGGGAGAAGTCAAAACACATTTTCTTAAACCAGGTTTGAGAGCTGTGGCACTCAGAGAAAACGAGCGCTATTTCTAACTCGCATCAGAAGGGGGCAGTAGTTATCACTGTAAAAGGCTGGAAAACTAACACCTAAATAAGAGCTTGCAACGAATGTCACATACTCTTTTCTTACAGTTTTCATTTCCTTGTCATTTGTTTATTTTGCTCATTTTAAGCATTCATTCACAATTAAATAATCACTAACAGCTATTAGCAAATAGTTTGAGTAATTCTTTCATATAAACATTTTTCTCAAAGAAACTTCATAATGTGGAAAGATTTAATTTTGTTAACAATGTAAATTGGAAGAGTATGCTTCTACATAGTCTAACTTTAGCAACATTTTAAAAACAGTTGTTAGTTTTGTCTTTTAGTATCTTTCTAAGCAGTCAAAAGTATGATTACAGGGTTATGAACTTCCCACAGTTTGGCCTGACATGTAAAAAAGAAATAAAAGAAAGACTTTTGGGAATTAATACTACTATCCTAATAAAGATAAAAGGAAGAATATTTAGACACATGTCTGCACTTTCTGATGCTAGTTTTAGAACCTATACAGAAAATAATAGCGTCGTCATTCAGGACCTGAACCATCCATTTTCATATCTCCAAAGCATCTAATTGAGACACTCTGTTCATTTAACAAGAAGACAAAGGAAGCAAGACTTTAAACATTCTTTATTTTTTTTTTTTCAGCAGTAGATCACAATTTTCTTTCTTGTTTAGGAAGCACTTCTATCTGAAAATTAATTTTCTATGGATCTCCGCTCATCATTAAAACTTCTGTTCTGCAGGAGTGCTGAATACCATGTCTGCTTGCTGATTTTCACCGACAAGCAAGGGAGGATTTTGTGACCAGAAAGGCTGAATGCTCCACACTGCTGGTACATACAATTATCTCATGATCATTGATATATGAACTCTGGCAAAAGAAGAGACAATTCTTGAATGCCAAAATGTTTGCTGAATCGCTGTACAGATATGTTGCTATCATACATACATCTCATTCTACAAGAGCTCAAAAAGAAGACAAAGTTTTCCAAACATATCTATAACAATCTATACAAGTTTTTAATTGTTCAACAGCCTTAAAAGTCTTTCCAGTGTACAGGGGGTTACATGCTTATATTCTAGGAACTACTACAGTATATAGGATTTCCCTGAATCTAACTCATTATCTCAACAGCAACATTTTGACTTTCAAAGGCAGATTGAAAGACAGCTAGCACTGTTCTTTGGGTACTTGAACACAATAGAAGACAAAAGTTATTTTGATATATACCATTTCATGATGATTTATTCAAGGACAGGATGTCAATGGATACCCTAAAATGACAACTGATTTCTGCTTTAGAAATCACCAACTACAACACTGAGTCTTCCACTTGATGGAAAAGAGAGACAACCAAATTCCAGTTTCAGCATCAGTAAGGTGCACTAAAAATTAGGAGGACTTCTTCCTGCACGTAAAAGAGCCAGTCAGTTTGGAAATACTTGAATAGAAAGAAAAATCTAGGCCAAAGTTCATTTTCTTATGATTTCCTGATTCTCAAAGTCAATCTGATCTCTTATTGAGAAGTCTCTATTCTGTTACAGGTGAGAATGTTGTTACTGAGGGCATATAGATTCAGATTTAAAAGAAAACTAAAAAAAAGAAAATGAAATATATGTGTTTGAATAACCACCACTCCTTACTTTCCTTTTTCCCAGTGCCTGCTTTGACTTAGCATGAAAAATAAAAAAAGATTATGTCATACATAATCAGAATTCAAAAAACAGATGAGTTGTCTATTAATTTTAGTATGTGAAAAAAGCACGTTATCTTTTAGAATAAATACATTGTATAAATGTATTGTGTTTTCTTTCAAAACACATCCTTAAAAGTTCCTCATGTATTTTGAATGACTGTATTCATGCAAACAGTGTAGAGTTAGTAAAAAAGTCAAATTCAAATTTTCTATATGAATAAAAGTACCCTGCATTTTTTTCAAGTTGTTATTTTCAGTCTCTTGCCAATGTAAATAATTGTTTAAAAAGGAAAGCTTAATGAACACTTTTAAACAAAATGCATAATGAACAAAAAATGCAGAAAACTAACATACAATAATCGCTATCAAAAAGGGATTTTATCCAATACTTTCTTAGTCTCTGTATTACAGTGTTTTGTATAATGTTCTTATTTAATTCAGAGAGATACACCAAGAGAGGGATATTTTTTAAATTTTATGTTTCTGTTTCAGGTTGATAGTTTTCCCATGGCTTACCTGTGACTTAAAACAACTCCATGATCCAGGAATATCCAATACAGGACTTTTTTGAACAAACATCTGTTAGTATGACAGGGCTAAATGCTGATATCACCCATCAAGTCACCCATTTAACCCTGAAACTTCAGTGTAATACGTCTGGGTTATTGTCACTTTCACCTGTTCAGCTCTTCAAACAAAGATGACCTAGAATGTTGAAATTGAATAATTCAGATTCAGAAGCGCTAGAAAGGTTGTATAATTGTCTTGAATTATCATGAGGCCTTGGTGACCCACTAACGAAAGCTTGTACAAAAACTAAGGTGAGAAAAAAAACTGAGTTACCAGCACAAGTTCAACCACAGTTTAGAGAAAGACCTCTGGAGGAAGTGGTAAGTTTTTCTACTGTTATTTTGCAACAATAAATACATTAAGTAGTAAAGTGATCATTTGCGGGAGCACAATCATGGACTCAGCGACATACAAATATGATCATAGCTGAGACATTTTATTGTTCTACAGAGATACACTTATACCTATCTGAAGTTTGTCCACGTGGCGTTCTGCCCTCTGATTGGACACACAGCCTGTCCACGAGCTGTCCACGTGCATAGCAACACTACTGATTGGTTCTTGCTGCGACACCATGCGCCCCCATCTATGTTAAGTACTTGCATTGTAGTAGTTAACTGCTTTGTATTATACTAGCTAGCTGCTTTGTGCCAGCTCCTGCCTCTGTGTCTCCTTCAGCAGCAAGGCTGGGTGGATAGTCCACAACAAGGTTACAATGTCCTTGAACAAGTACATTGCCACAATCATTCTGCAGCCCATTGTGCTTGAGAGAGAGAAAGAGAAAAAAAAAAATCAGAAATACAAATAAATTCTCCAACTTCTAAGATTAAAGTAAACGTGATTTGGTACCACAAAGTTTGTGTTTAAGTACACTACCAAATCCAAGAGTGTTCTTAGGAGTAGTATCTGCTACTAGATACTATTAGTAGTAGTAATATCTAGTATTAGATAGACCGCAGTAGAGTGGACACTTCAGCCACAACAGTGCAGCTGGGCTCACTCTGTCAGACTCCTGAGAACCATTTGGGAGGATCTGGGACATGAGAAAGTTTCAGACCCTTGGTTGGTCTACACACAACTTTCTTTCTCCTGGCTGCCCAAACAGGCATTGAACGGGAGGAGTTGGAGAGGCTTTCCTTTGTGTTTCAGCTGAGAGGCTCGGCAACTTTGGTCTTCACTGACACTGCTGTTAAGGTTAACTGACCCAGAAGTAGCTTAAGCTGAGAATAGATGTCATCCTGCCCATGGCTTCTCTGGTGCATCCTAGCCAGATGAGCTGATATTATTTACAGAAAGAACTGTACTTCCCAGAAGTGTTTAAATGCACATGAGCTGGGAAATCAAGCCAATCGCTCTGAAGTCCTGAGGAGTCACTCTAATGTTTTTTTTATTTCAGGGTCAATGTGGATGCCTCTTTGGCTAACAGATGCCTCTCTTTTGACGTCTTTCCTCAGGTTCTCAGGGATCTGAGTTGCTGCTTACTCCTACAAAGCTGAAAAAACATTTGACCATCTAGCTCTAAGAGCACTCTAGAAAAGAGAACCCCCAAAAAAGCATACCAGAAGGAACCATTTTTCTGTACTTCACCTATATGTATAACACATCTGTAACATCACAGATAATGTTTGTATATAATTAATTCAGTAAATTGTTTTTCTGCTGCTTTAATAGACACTGAAAACGCAATATAACCCCTGCCTTTCAGAGTAACAGGAAGAAGACACTGAACTCAAGAATTAGAATATAAATTTGTTACAGTCATGATCTTTTCTGTCTGAATGACTCTAAATCCAAGACATTAGAAATGAATTTGTTATTTACACAACATTTTGCAGTGCTACAAGCTTTAATGTATGCAACAAACTGTCAAACATACAGTCAGACTATTACATGTTAGAAGCTTTAATTATGGAGTGCTTCAAACATTTCTTATATTATGCCATCTGGTGCACAGGAACTTCAATGAATTTATAAATTTAATGGAATAAGTTCTGCATTCAAAATGTCTCAAAATTGGTTACTAACCACTAATAAATGACAGATTTATCAACGTACCAAATTAAAAAAAAAAGACACAGTTCTTTCAATTGGGTCATTACATAACCAGTCAATTACCAAATGTTGGTAATTATTACTTAAATAATTCTGTACCATTAATTTTATTCATTTGAAATCTTCAAAAATGTCCCAGTCTAGGAATTTTCCTACATTTTCAATTGTAGGGATTATTTCTCATACAATTTGTAGATGTTACTAATATTTTTTTGCCTGAGGAAAAAAAAAGTCAGAATTGAATTTGTTTCCTGATCTATTTACTGTTTATCTAAAACAGTTCATGTAATTACCTACAGCAGCAGCATAGTCCTACTCACGAGGTAGAAAGCATGTTTAAATACGAACTGTATTTTTTGTTGTTTGAAGTAATTCAATAAAGTCATATGCAGTAATCTATTTCAGTTCAAGACCATAACAATAGATATTAAAACAAGATGTACACTCATGATAATGTACTTAGATGCAGTGTGAACTGGAAAGCATGAGAGAAATCATGATATCACACTGACATTAAGTGTTCAAGTATGATTTTCTGCACAGTTGAACAGATGCCTAATCAGGTAAACATAAGCGATAACATCTCATTGGAACTCACTTCCTCTTCTGTTAGTCATTTTCCTTAAACATTTCCATACATTTCTCAAGTGAATACAAAATTTAAAATGTTTTAAGACAATAAAGAATAAGAAGTCTTCACCTCTAGTTGATTTATCAGCTTTGAACTAAGCGGCAGTCAGAAGCTACTTTTGGCTAATACATTACATGGATGATATAATTCTATATTTTGGCTTTGTTTACTCTCTTTTTAGTGCAAGTTTTAGTCCTAAAAATTATGTCTGCACTATTAAAATTATTTTCCTGAAAATATTTTATAAGGAGTGCTAAGTATATTATTTACTTAACAGGAATGTTGATGAAATATTATTCAAGCCACTGCACCTCCACATTTATTTGTCTTCTCTTAGAGCATTGCTTGCTTCCCATATGACATGAACAACCTCTGTATTCCAGAAGGAGTGGGTAAATACCAGTCCCTTTTATCTGTTTTTAACCAAACATGGTTAAAAGTTAGATGTAAGAAAACAGGACAAGGAAATGAGTTACTATTTATTCATCTCAACATGAAGGAAAATTTTTGCTGTTTTGCTGTTCGTATTTTATGGAGCATACAATGCTAAACTGAGCGAGGAAATGCCTTAAAATATATTTTAAAAGAGGCTGAAGAACTCTGATGGATGAACTAACTGAAAAAATAGCCGTGTATAAGGCATTAGGAAACCCAGTCTTTGAGTCAGTAAGTATTGGACTGCAATAATAATGAAGACTAGAGTCAGTTTTTGGATTAGCTTTTTGAGAAGATTATTTTATTACACTCTTTGGGAATACATAAACATATAAACCCATTACCCTTTAGTCCAATAACAGGAATATAAACTCACAAAAAATAAAAACATAAATGAGCAAGAAGCTAAAGGAGAGGAAGAAAGAATTCTCAGCTGATTTTGCTTTTAAATCTATTTGAATAGCTTTTCCTAAGGATGAGAGACATACACACACTGAGGGAAGATTTTAGATCAGTACCAGTTCATCTGAGAACAGACATTTGGTTTAGAGAAAATAAAGATCCACTTTAGTACAGAGAAAGATGTACAAGTACAAAGCAAAAATCCAGACTGTTGCTGTTATAGTTCGTGTGTGTGTCCCCCTCATCCAACCAAGAAAACCTACCAAGTTTACTTTAACAGAACTCAGGTCAGAGAAAAGTCTGGGCAGGTCAAAATGGAAGTTTAATTATATTGTAAAAGACAGGAGGATATACAAGATTAATGTGAGCTGTTTATACATAAACTTTGTTCGTAGCTGGAGTAAATTCACTGACTTCTGAGAAGTTACAGCAGGCTAAAATCTTATATACATCTATTTCAACAAAATGAATTTCATATTACATAGAATATTATAGGAGGCATCATTTACCATTCTAATAGTTCATACCCTATTACATTGTTACCAACAGTAGTAAAGGATTCAACATTGTTAGAGAAGTTCAAACATGGTGAGGGAATATCTTCTTAATTTCTTAAGCTGTATGGGGCCCTTTGTTCTCTTATGTATTTGGAGATGTCAGGATGGAACCCTGTTTGCATCCATGATTTTCGATGAGGTATGACACTGCTTCCAGCCGTAATCTTGCATTTTTTTCTTTAATTTATTTTCTTCCAGTTTATCCTTAAATATAACTCAGAATAAATCCATTCCATTCTCTACATGTTCTATGCTCTCCTCAGAAAAAAAATAGCTTCATGGAAAGTAAACTCCCAAGACCTTGAAAATAGCCACAAATATCAATATACCTTGGTAGTGTCACTTAATGTATTAATTAATAATACTGATTTCACCAAAACTGAGCTCCTAGCTTGCCATCTTCCAGCCACTAAAAAGTAATTAAGGGTCAGGAATTCTTCAGTTTGCAGGAATAATGCATGGATTGAGTGGGAAATTTTAAACCCAAAATATTTCAAATCACTTTAGTTTCAAGTAAAATAGCAATTCTTAATAAGAAACATCAGACAAGAAAAATCAATGGTAAGTGATATTAATTTTCCCAAATTAATACTGTAGACTCTACCTTTCAGGAACTGGAAAGCAGGTCTGGGAAAGTATAAGACTGGGGAGAAAAATTCAATTCTTAGATGAAACTCAAGTCAATGTTCTAGTCTGCTACTTCCAAAGACTTAGGAGACTCCTTTAAAGTATTTGTGTATGAGCAAGAATCGTGAATCCAAGCAAGGAGATTGAGGATTCTGGAGCACTTTCCTTTGTGGGACTGCAGGTATAAACAATGTCTCATTGAAAAAAAAAAAAAAAAAATTTATATCAATACGAGCTATTGCTTTGGCTTGTGTCAAACCATCCAGCTAGAGGTTTCTCTATGCTTGCCTCTTAAATCCTTAACAGTTTTAAAAAACAAGCATCATATAATGTAAATGAACACAAAATACAGTCCAAATTTCAGAGTAACGTACTTGACAGTGTTATTTAGTTATCCTATTGTTAACTGCAATCTGGCTGTACGGTCTGACTCAAGAGGTCAGAGTATTTTTCTTACTAAGACAGCTAGATCGTGTAAAGTAATCTTCTGAAATCATACGTTTTAAGATATCCCACAGATTTTGAGTGCTGGGCCACTATTACCTTCAGTGGAGCAATTTTTTCTGGAAAACAAATACTTGTTTGTGATGTTATAGCTGTGTATCATAACAGTCAGACAACAAGGCATAGCAGCACTTCAGCATACCTTTTTATTTTAGTGGTAAAAACAAGTAATTCAGATCAGGAAAGTTTAAGAAATTCACCAAGGGATAAATGTGTCACGGTAACCCTTTGACAGTTCCATCCAGTTGCTGTTGTTGATATAATTCAGATTGTGTTACTACTTATTTAGTCCTTTGTGTTCAGTAAGACAAAAATAGGTCATTGTACACGTGTTTATTGAGAGAAAACTAATCTCAAGGTTTGAAAATGGTTTGCTAATGTTTTCCCCAACTGAAAACTTTCAGTAATCCCTGCCATTGCTCTAGCCTCATAAGTAACAATGCAAGTATAGTATAACCTCCCTTGCAGGGCTCTTTTTGCTAACATTACCTTACAGCCCTGCAGCTCATGTGAGGTAATTGGTGACAGAATACAGACAGCATATTACTGTGGTTCTTCTAAGCATACTTTCACCACCTTCTGATGCCAGGACCAAGAGGATTATAACACTGATGTTTCTGATTCACTTGCATTTTCCAAAGCTTTTATGTATCTAAGTCATATTTAAATGCGCTTTAAAAAAGGCCTATATAAAAAGAAATAGAATCAAAACACCTAAAAAACTTCTGTTAATGCTATTAATATTTCGGTATTAAAGATGTACTGTAAAACGGGACAGATCACTTGTCAGACTTTTCAGTCTTGGAAAAGCTAAACTGAGAAAACTGTCAAAATACAACAAAGTGTTGGACTGAGGCACTTCACCAAATAATGTCAGGAAAGGTCTAGACAGGTCAAAACACTCCCTAACATACAGAGCTACCCCACCTCCTCTTCTTCCTTGCCTGTCCCTTCTGAAGACTTGGTAGCCATCCATTGCATCACTCTAGTTGTATGAGTCATCCCAACATGTTTCCATGGTTGCAAACATATCATAGTTTTCCAGCTGCACAGTGGCTTCCAAATCCTCCTGTTTCTTGCTCATGTTGCATGCATTTAGTCAAACCAGTTCTTCCCAGGATTTACTATAGCTGTTATTTTCCTTATAAATAACAAAACTATTCTTAAGTTTGCAAACAGCACATAATGAGACAGATTCTCAGAGGTGACCTCAAGTTCTGCAAAGTCTGTCTTGGGAGTACAAGTAATTGTGTTACAGCTCTTGGTGGGCGAACAACAGGGTCTTACTGAAACATTCTGGAATTGCTGCTTCACATGTTAATTAATTCCTCTCTGCTTTCCAACTTCAAATGACTTTGCTTCCCTAATGTGGAAATCCTTGTTCCAGTTTTCTTTCTGAAGGATGTGTCGTCATTTGATTGACTTTTTAGAACATGCATTCGGTCGCCCTCTAGGATTAAAAGAGGAAATAAAGGCTCCAGTACAATTCATATAAAAAATACTTCACCCCTTATCCACGTGCTGTTATCCACCTGAAGCACCATGTTTTCCTTGCCTGAGGTGAAGAATTGCTTCCTCAGATCACAACAGTGCTTACTATTGCTGTTACAGCTGTGAATGTCTTTCAACATTCTGAGTATTAACTAATCTTTAATTCTCTTCATTTGGCAGCTTTAGGACACATTCATTCAAAAGTTACTTTGAAATAATTCAAAAGTCTTTGGCTTTCTAAAAGTATTTTTTCTTGTTGCTTGGGATAAAAGTACCAACAAAGGGTGCTTTACCACCCTTTCTGAAAAAAAGCAAACAAATGATTTCACAGAAGAAAAATATCACCTTCATGCTGAAATGCACACAGCTGCTTTATTTACCCCGGCCATCCTGGATGTGCACTCTGCTCCTAACCAGGTCTCTTACAAGTTTCTGACATTCCCTAACAAAAATCCTTACAACTCAACCCAGTCCAACCTCCTTCTCCCCTCAACTCAAGCCAACTCAACTCAATCTGAAGCTTAGGACCCTACACTGAAGAAATCTTTTACAGCCCTATGGTCACAAGACTTCTGATGTCTGTCATCCTTATAGTACATTTCCCAAAATGCCTTTAACTTGTTCCTTTTTAACCTAACACACTGTATACTCACACCTGTCAGTTACCCATCCATTCATTCTGCTTTCTCACATCTGCTTTTTCCAACACTCACAAGAAGTCTTTAGCCTTCCAAAAAATCTGCGTGTTCTTTCAGTCTATCAATTAATTCTGCTCCTGAAACTGTATATTACTCCAATCTTTCAGCTTTCACATTCATTTTCTTCCTGCAGACCCACCCAAGGAATCACATAAGCAAGTTTCCAAATGTAAGTAGATTTTAAGTTGCTTGAGGTCATCAGAATCCAATTTATCTTGTTGCCTAATATCATTATTTTTAAAACGCAAAGTTTGAAACAAACAGATGTGGTTAAAATTCCATCTGAAGTTACAGGAATATCCCTTGATTAACAAAAAGGAAATTTTTTGCTGGAGGTGGCAGAGATGGATTAGAAATAATGCACATCATTACTTCTATCACATATTTGCAGGAATACACTGCAGCAGCTGTGAGATTGCATAACTTATCCTAAAATGTCTCTCGGCCAGAGCAGTAAATCAGATGTCACTCAAAGTTGTCAGAAAATTCCGTGTGACTTCTTTTTGCCAGAAAGAGATGTAGTACTGAAATTAGAATATTTTATAAAAATTAATCTCTGAGTTCAGAAAGAAAGATGTGTTAGGTTTGATGTCTTAAAATGGCAGAGAAAATGCTTGATAAGCTACAGAGTGGTCATTGTTGTGAACAATACCAACCTGGGAAATAGAAGACCAGGTTTAATAGCTCATTCTTCCTTTTAAACCAGGTGTTCTACATTCCCGGGGAACAATCTCACTACAGATCTGCAGAATCAGACTCTTGCGCTTTACCTTTACCGTTTTCCGTCATTTCTGTTAAGTATCTGTTGAGCCAGAAGAAAGACACAGATAGTGTAGCTTGTTGGAAAGGGAGTGGACAGATAGTGTAGGCCACTTAATTAGGATGGCTGAGTTTGAGATTCCCTACATCAGTGAGTACTCATTTATTCAAAAATCGAGACTTTTGCCTGGATCAGGTGAAGTAAAGGCCTTTTTTAATTTGAGATTATTTTTTTGAGGGAAGGCAACTATTTCTGCACTTCAATTGCTACCTACAAGCTAAAGCCAAACCCTGAAAGCAATGTTAATGTGAGACACTGATTCATGCCGTCACTCTTCTTTGTGTATGTATTTCCTTGCCCTTCCTATTTAATCTTTTTTTTTTTTTTTCTTTTTCTTTCTCTTGTGCTTAATAATGCTTAGCCAGGCAACATTTCAACTTTTATAAGATTGTTGTGAATCTGTGACCATAATGACAGCTAAAAGCAGTGTAAAAATCCCCCACAAAACAAAGAAACAAGCAAACAAACAAAATGAACACAAACCCACAAACATGGTGATTGTTCAAGGTTGCAGATCTCTAGCAGGCTAAAAAAGCTATACAGTTGTAGGGTTGTGGTTTTGCTTTTGTTTTTAACAGAAAAACTGCAAGTAAGCACCATTAAATGCATATTTCCTCTCTCTTTTGGATGATTTCTGCTCTATTCTGTTTCCAGAGAACTAAGACTGAGAAAGCAATGACTGCTTTAGAAATTTCCAACTAATATCTGCTCTTTTCTTTTAGAAGGACATCTATTATCATACTTTTACACTGTGAGAAAGACTACTAAATTGATGCTTCTTTTCTATAAGTCTTTATAGAGATAAAATAAAAAGAAATAATTTAAATATGTGTCTTAATATTTTACATTGCAAATGATCTTTCTCTTGTATTGAAAGAAGTAGAGGGATTCTATATAATGTAATTTCTACCCAAACTGATGTCTGCCCTGAGGTACCTAAATGGAAAACATTGTGACTTGATTCTTTTGCAAAATAAATTTAACAAATGAACAAAAATCTAGCACACAAAATGGAAGAAAAATGGACAAAGCTAGTTCTTCAACTACTGCTGATCACTGGCTACTACTTGATTATTCAGTTCACCAGTTTGCCAACCATGGTTCTATGGTCTTAATATAAGAGAAAGGATTAAAAAAAACCAAAAGTAAAAATAGTGTATCCAAACCATCTGTAGTAGTTCATTAGTAACATACGGTGATCACGGCATGAGGCTTGGCATGTGTAGGGCTTGGCTCAAAGATTTCCATGTTTGCACCTCTCAGATGGTTTTCATTTTCTACACAGAAATCAGTGTGTGCCTTTTCAAATGGATGGTTGACCCTTGTTAAGACCTTTAAAAATAACAATTAAAAGCTGTGGATGGAACGACTTTGCTGAGCTGTTGAAATGGTGTAGCAGAGGTGGATGATGTACTATACAAAACTGATTTTTTTTCTTTTAAGAAGGAAAGGAGAGAAAAAATATATAGGGCTCTCCCCCTCCTACTAAGTAACTTTTTCGCATCTGGCTGGAAAATAGCAGACAACTTCCTCAGTTCTCCCTATAGGTATGGAGAGGCATGGAAAGCACTGTGCAGTTTTGTTATTATTAATATATCTGAAATCAGGGTACTGAATGGCATAACCATTAATCACTTACACTCTGAGGCTCGAGATGGCTAAACACAGCACAAGAATAGTCATGAAGAATCTTCTTTTCTCTTATTAAACCGCTGAGAAAACAACCTGAATATATTTGACCTGTCATACACCTGCACATTGCCCTGATGAAGTCAGGGAATAGTACTCCTGGAAGTACATATGGGACCATTGATTCTGAATCTTATCGCAACAGCTCTGCAAAATTGAATTCTTACCAAGCGAGTATTCAGGCATGGCTTCAGGGCACTCACCAAGGCTCTATCTCGTAGCAGGAGACGTATGCTAGATTTAAACTAACTAGGTTGGGTATTGTTATCAATGTAGCCATAGCAACACAGAGCTTAGCCTGGGCTCATCTCTGATCTGAGGCAGAGACGTGCTAGCAGCCGGAGTGTTGCTGGTTAGTCTGAAACTAGCTTGGCTATACCTGTTTGATCTGAAGTGCCTGCACCAAACAGCTACTCTGAGACTGCTAAGAGACAGAAAATTCCACTGTGTAAATCTTTATGCATACTGGCTATCTGCTGGAAGATTGGACTTTCAGATTGGGCAGCATTGGAAAGACAAATATTTTAAAACCAAGACATTTCAGTTATGTGAAGGGTATGAATGCTTTTCTAGGATTGGACTGCTGGAACATTATATTATTCTTATTGTTATTAGTTGCTGCCGCTTTTGATGTCTTTAAATACAGAAGAGCTCTAACTTACGTTTACACTCTTCCAGATACACTTGCACACATATATACATAAACAACAACAAATAAAAATTTGCCGAAAGGAATATGTAATTTGAAGGACAAACCAGCAAGTTTTAGCATTTCACAAGAGTTTCCTGCTAGTAATGTATTTGCAGTTTTGAAGCTGTTAAAAGTTATAGTACAAAAGATCTCATAATTATCCAAAAGAAATATGTAATGAATGCGGGACTAGTCTATATGTAAGGAAGCTGAAAAAGGAACACATTTTCTTATGTGGCTGTTTCTTCTACAAATTTTATATTGATTCTGTTTCCTGGATAATTAATTAAAGATAAATAAAGCACAATTTTGATGGAACAAATCACTTGCTTTCCTTTTGTTTGTGCTATTCAGTCTATGTAATCCATTGGGGATGGAGTTCATAATTTAATACAACTGAAATAAATTTTAAATTAAGATTTTTGAGGCTGTTGCAAAGTATTGCTCACTTTTAATTTACTTTAATTACATATCTGTATCTCTGGATAAGGTCAGACCTTTTCCGGTGGACCATTTATTGGCAAAGAATATTTATCTCAAAGAGAGATATTTGTGAAAATGTGTTGGTTTATGTAAACTATGTTTAAACATATACGAAGTATTTGTGACTGATAAAAAATTCCATTTGACATTTTTGGAACAGATATTTTCCTTTTTTACTTTATTTGTAAAATATTAATATTAAGACTTTTTATCTGAAAGAATATTTTTTATTTCATCAAAATGAAACAACAGGATGCAACTAGATTATTTCTTTTTTTAATTTATTTAGAAAAAAATACATTTTTTCTTTGGTGTAAATAATGTAATATCTGGGGAAAAAAATATATCTACAAACCTTTCCTCCACACTTAAATATCTTCATTTTTATGGAAGTGAGGCTTGTCCATTAACATATCCTTTTCATAGTCTTTTGCTAATACCTGTAGTAGCAACCTTATTCTCAAATCTATTAACAAGATTAATTGTGAGAAAGTAATATGAGCTTTAAGTAGGAACATTAACCTCATTTTTCCTTATGTTTTTAATTCTTATACATACAAAACTTCCTCCAAAAGTAATGGAAGCTTGCTTAATTCAGGATGACTGTACTGCTAAGATGAAACATTGACAAGTACTTTTCAGTTAAAAGTTTTTTTTTTAATTTATAGATTTTGAAGGGTAAACTTGGGTCAAGTTTTCAAGTTTTTCTATACACACTTTTACTGCAGAGGATTCCAAATTAGATGTAATTCCCACAGGTGGTAATCCTGGAAGATGTGGGTAAGGATAGTGAACCTGACAGAAATTCAATAGTTTCTAAATATACTCAGACTTATGAGCTCACTGGAAGCAAAGCTAGAAACTCAGAACTGGGTTTTGCACTTCACTATTTAAGAAGGCCAAGCCTGTTTCTTTTTATCTTCCTGATTGACTCATGTTCATCACATTTTTTCAGCAAATCACTACATTTTCGAGCTCAAAACCAGCTGTAATCGTTCAGTGAGCAGGAAGATAGATAACCTCAAAAGCACTGATTCCTGCTTTCATCTCAGAGCAGTGTAGAACTTCACTGTGACTTTTCAAATAAAGATGGGGAGATCTCTGCTCCTGCACGCCATCAATTATGCTGTGAAGAAAACAGTAGCTTTCAAATCACAGTATCAAATAAGCCATGATGTCCAAACATTCACCTGTTAGACATACTGCTCATCATATCCTTGCCAAAAAGCTATTCCAAAGTCACTCTTAGTGTGTTGTCCTTTGCTGAAGCTGGATTTTCAGATGGTTCAAGGCAACCATTGAAAAGTCCTTTCTCAGACATGTTAAAATTTGTTTCAGTTCGTGACAGGTTTTTTAATCTGAGTGACGTTAGGCAGAAAGTGTACAAGGCCCAGACTTTTCTGATGATCAAAATCTTTTTGAATTCCTTTGGAAGGTGGAAGTATGAGTGGTATTCTCTCTTTCAGTAGGGCAGTTGGTCAGTCATTTACTACTGGGGGCCTGGGTGCTTCATAAGTAAGACATTGTACTGCAGGACGAAACAAGATACTTGCAGTTAATGGATTTTCTTGAAGGTTCTTCTCATGACTTGCATGAAGAGATGTCACTGGTGTTCATAAGACTCGAAGAAAATTGGAAGGTGACTTGTAACAAGTCTAGCAGCTGCTTTGCAGTCAGTCTTCTGTTGGAGCTGCTAATTCAGGAATGGTTCACATCTGTACAGAGAAACTTAATTTTTGAGGGAGTCCATAGAACATTACTTTTTCCTGAATGTCAAGCCTTTGTTACGGAATTTTTTGTGACAATTCTGATGATATCCCGACATACAAGCCATAAAATATCTTGCACATGCATCATCATGTTAAATAAGGCCCCTCTCTTTAGTAGCCATTCTTGGAAGAGGCAGCAGAAAGATTAACTTGGCCCAGCCCTTGGTAAGCAATGATTCACATGAAGAGGGAAAAAGACTTTATCAGATTTAAGCCAGCTTTAAGCCTGTCTCTTCTGCTTCAGCCAGCTCTGCAAGAGATAAGCAGCAACCAAATGTCAGCTACAGCAACACCTCTGCCTGTCAGGTGCTGGATGCCCAGGGTTTGGCTGCCTGTGCTCCAGGACAGCTCTGACAATGCAACCATCCAGCCCAGAAGCAGAGAGCTGCTTGTTGGAAGAGCTATGCAAAGCTACTCTGGGGGCTTGTCCTCCTGTCAGGGACTGCTCTTGCCTCAGCAACTTTGCAGCTGAGCCCATACTTGGCCACGTATGCTCTTGATCTGGAGCCCAAGCCTAAGCTTGAGCAGTGTGGGTTGACTCTGGGTACTGTCACCAGACCTGCTCTGCTCTTCTTGCTGGGGTACCATGGGGCTGCATCCTGTGTGAGTCTGCTGCCAGCTGTGTTGCCACCCTGACTTCCTGAACATTACGGAGCCTTTCCTCCACACAATTAAAATCCAGACTGAAGAGCAGGCAGACTTCTGGAAGAGACATAGTTGTAACAGGGATGAGAAAAATGGTACAGAGCATTGTTAACGGAAGAATATGACTGGAGAAATTCTGTCTTCTAACCTTCCCACCATAACGGAGTGTCAGGTCTGGTCTGGATTTTTGGCACATGCTCATGAACAGGGCTACACAATCATAAAGAAAGGCTGTCATAGGAGGAGTAAGCTGACCAGTCCATCATCTTGTACAGGTACTGTAGCTTGTGGCTGAGAGGAGGGAGAAAGGAAGGTGGAAGGAAGACAGAAAAACAGTTGTATAGAGAAGCTGCTGAGAGGCAAACTGGCAACATCCACAGGCATGGAGGTGTCACTGGACAGTAAGACTGTGCTTGTACTGGCCAGTGTTTTCCTAATCTCCTACTTACAATTCTAATCAGTATTCAATCTCTCTTTTTTTATTGTATCTTTGCAGCTTACCCTACTAATGATATTCTATTTTAAAGTTTATACTGCTCTGAGAAATAGAGATAATTTTGAATGTTAAACCCCTAATTTTACTACATGGCTTAAGGAACCATGAGGTAGCTTGCATATAGTCGTGCTCTGTCCTGCAAGAATCTTTTCCTTCCTTCCTTTCCTGTATATCTTTACATGTAAAATGGCTCATGCACCCTTTTGGCCGTAGTCAGTATGTGTTAAGATAACTGTATTTGAGTTGTTGTAGGTGAAAGTAACTGGAAAAATACTGCTGAGCTTCTGTCCAGGTCTTGGATTTGTTTGGCAACACAAGGAGTATGTTCTTAAGCATAGAGCATTTTCCTGAATCTTCTTCCAAGGTTTGACATTTTAGGTCTGTATGAACAAGAGTTCACAGAGTTCCTACCAAGACCAAGCTCTTGTAGGTAAAAGCCTATACGTATAGGTAAAGTTACTCCTAGAATTAGTATAGGGAGAAATACGGTTAAAAAAAAAAAAGAGCACGCCCCAAAACTCAGACTCAGGAAGGACTGATCTGCTTCTTTGCAAGTAATAAAAGTAGGGAAATATTTTTAAAGCATTCTTATTACTCTGAACCTTTGTATCATTTTTTTGCAGAATCTAACCTTTCTAAAAAAAGTAGTTTCAATTCTTACTTGTGCACTTTGTAAATTTTGCTTAATTTGCATGGTACATAATTTCCTAATTAAAAAGTTTGTGTCAGTTTATGATGTGTTTCTTTACAGGAGTTATTGATTCTTCTTCCTTCTGAACATTTTTAGTTATCTTCAAATTTGCTTACTATCACTCATGAGATTTTAGGTCGACATCAAATATATTTATTGTGAAAAAATCAAAACATTAAACAGAAGCAAAAATTAAAATATTGCTAATGCAGCAATCTTAGCCAACTCACAAAGTCCTTCTGGTTACATTAGAAAAAATAATTTAAAACTGCATGGACAATTTGTAAAGGTAATTTATACCTTTATCAATAAACTACGGATTTCTTTTATTCTCTGTAGCTATCAAATTGTATTCTTATCAGATGACTTACCTGCTTGTATTTAGGATCAGTAGGTCTGTATAGCTAGTTTATATTAAATAATTTTCCTGAGCAATTTCCTCTCACTGGAACTGTATTTTAAATGTAAAGGTTCTGTAGACAGCACAGTAAGCTGACTATAATTTTAAAAACCCAGTATCATTTATCATGAGAAGCTGCACCCAGCAATGTCTCAAATTTCATGCAATCTGTATGATGTATGCCAGATGGATGAAACTATTTAGACATTTCTGCACCTTTCAAGTTTATATATCTCTTAAATGACATCTTAAGACAACATTTCTTTTTTTATTCATTCATTTTGTAAGTAATTTCATCTAAAGTACTGTTCTGAAAGCTTTTTCTTCTACAAAAGTTTCAGAAAATACTATAAAGATAATTAAATTTTTGTACTAAACAGGACTAGCTAGCATGGCTTTCCTGGTTGTGAATCCATGCATATTTAAAGTTAGGTACCTGCCACATTCAAAAATGGAATTCTTATTGTTTTTTCTGTATTGTCACCTGCAGTTATGTTTCCATTCTTTTATGATCTTTGCATTTGATTACTAGTTAATTGCACTTGTATGCAGTGAATCACCTATCACATAGTAAGATAAACATTATACTAAGTAGAAGGCAATATTTTGTTCTAACACTAATATCTTTATGACCAGACAAAAGAAGCACATATGAATATTGTGCTAAGTTTTGATAGTCAAAAAAGTGCTTTAAAATACTGAGGAAGAGAAAGCAAAATAAAAAAAGGAGAAAGGAAATTTTCACCTTTAAGAGAAAAGTATAATTTGTAGCATTAAATTATAGAATATTCTCGCTCAGACACCTGCAGAAGCTACTGATGAGCTGGGCCAAAAATATCAAGAGTCATAAACCATAGAGAAATATTGTCCCAAAGCCTATGATATATAGAGCTTTCTTGCTTTCTTCTGCCCCAAAAACAGGCAATGAGGCTTTTCTCTACCATGAGTTTAGAAACCTATTTTCATTAAGATATGGACTAAAATACACAGTACGGTTTATTACTAATAACTAAGAAGAGAAAGAGGACAAAATCTTTGAACACTGTCCCAAAGTACAGATTTTATTTTGGTTGCTTTAGCAGGTATTTCTGTTCAAGTCAAGTCATATATCCTGTACTAAATGTAAATATCAACACCTTGCACTGTCTTTCCTTCAGTATCAAGTTTAGTGTTCCTGACCAAAATCTCATTCAAAGGCAAACTAAAAATTCAACAAAGTTATAAAGGAAGTCACCCTTCCACCATTAGAGCCGTCTTATACGTATTCTACATATTGGGAAACAGAGAGTTTCACTCTTCTTTGATTCCTTTTGTTCTTTGTGCGTTTAATCTCCAAGAGGAAGAATTCCAGAAATTCTGTTCTCAGTAAATAGGCAGTGCTGGGCAGTCAGTTCTAATCCTTAGAAAATGAGGCTGAATCCCGTAGCAGTAAACATGTTGAGTAAGCCATCACACACTATCTTTTTTTTGTTTCTAAGAGACCACATTTCATCTTCAAATTAATAAGAATTATGTACAGAAACTCTTCTTGTCCAAACCAATTTCCTCTTGCAGTTTTCTGTTCAAATCCCTAGCCAGCAGTCATGCAGAGATAAAAACTCCTGAAGCTGCTCTGCTTTTTAAATCCAGTGACACAGGCATCACTTCACAGACAGCTTGTACAGCACACACACACACAAAAGTGACTTGCTGATTGGATTGACACATTCTGTCCTGTAAATCAGCACAGAGAATTAGAGATCACACAGGAAATCATCCCTCTAGGAAAAAATTACTTTTATTCGGATTTTTGTAAACATTCGGAAATAAAACATACTGGAAAAATCTGCTTTTTCATCCTTCTCATGTTCCTCTCTTTCCTGCAAAGAAATAAGAACGTAAACTTGTTGGAGTTTATATATATATATTTTCTTTTTCCTTGGAAAATTTCCATGAAATTCACTTTAGTTCCTGTATGTAGCCCTGAATGAACTCTCCTAGTCTGCTTCCAAGGACACGTATTACTTGTTTCTGCTACAGGGGGGACATGATAAGCCTATTGTTTCCAGTTCTACATGTTTCCATGTCTGAGCACCTGGTGTAAAATGGTATGCTGATTTTGGTAAGATCTCCACGGACATTAAATATTATTACAGAGCAGGGAAGATTTCACATAAGTTATTGATTCACGCACCATATGTCTTATTATGGAAATTGTTCATTGTCCAGGTTTGTGAACACTTATGGAGAACTATAATGATATACAGTATTATAAAATAATCTGCTGTTTTGTTTAGGCTTTTTCCTTTGTCTTTTTGAACAATTTACAGCTTTATGTAAGGTCTTATTCTGTCTTCTCTTTTACTGGGTGCAGGGAGAAACATAGTGGCAAAGGATTAGGAAAAGGCTGAGGTACTTAGTGCACTCTTTGCCTCAGTCTTTAATAGTAAGACCAGGTGTGCCCTGGGTACCCAAGCCCTCTGAGCTGGAAGACAGTGAAAGGGAGCAGAATGAAGCCCAGATAACCCAAAGGGAAACCGTGACCTGCTACACCACTTAGTCTACGGGGCCGGATGGGATCCACCCAAGGGTACTGCACGAGCTGGTGGAAGTTCTCACCAAACCACTTTCAATCATTTATCAGCAGTCCTGGATAACTGGGGAGGTCCCAGTTGTCTGGAGGTTAGCAACTGTGATGCCTGTCTATGAGAAAGGCTAGAAGGAGGATCCAGGGAACTACAGGCCTGTGAGTCTGACTTCAGTGCTGGGGAAGGTCATGGAGCAGATCATCTTGAGTGTCATCACACAACATGTGCAGGACAATCAAGTGATCAGGGCCAGTCAGCATGGGTTTGTGGAAGGCAGGTTGTGCTTGACTAACCTGATCTCCTTCTATGACAAGGTGACTTGCTTAGTGAATGAGGGAAAAGCTGTGGATGTTGTCTACCTACACATTAGTAAAGCCTTTGACACTGTTTCCAGCAGCATTCTCTGGGAGAAACTGGCAGCTCATGGCTTGGATGGGCATACACTTCACTGGGTAAAGAACTGGCTGGATGGCCAGGACCAAAGAGTTGTGGTGAATGGAGTCAAATGCAGTTGATGCCCAGTCACGAGTGGTGTTCCCCAGGGCTCAGTTTTGGGCCGGTTCTGTTTTACTATCTTTATCAACGACCTGGAAGAGGAATTGAGTGCACTCTCAGTAAGTTTGCAGATGACACCAAATTGGGTGGGAATGTTGATCATCTGGAGGGTAGGAAGGGATCTGTCCTGACTGCATTGATGGGCTGAGGCCAGTTGTATGAGGTTCAACCAGACCAAGTGGCAGGTCCTGCACTTGGGTCCCAACAACCCTATGCAACACTGCAGGCTTGAGGAAGAGTGGCTGGAAAGCTGCCTGGCAGAAAAGGACCTGGGGATTTTGGTTGACAGCTGGCTGAACACGAGCCAGCAGTGTGCTCAGGTAGCCAAAAAAGTCAACAGCATCCTGGCATGTACCAAGAATACTGTGGCCAGCAGGACTTGGGAAGTGATCGATCCTCTGTACTTGGTGCTAGTGAGGGCACATCTCTAATCCTGTGTTCAGTTTTGGGCCCCTCACTACAAGAAAGACACTCAGGTGCTGGAGAGAGTTCAGAGAAGGGCAAGAAAGCTGGTGAAGGGTCTGTAGTACAAGCCTTATGAGGGAACTGGGGCTGTTTAGCCTGGAGAAAAGGAAGCTTAGGTGAGACCTTATCAGTCTCTATAACTACCTGAAAGGAGGTTGTGGCATGGAGGGTGTTGGTCTCTTCTCCCAAGAAACAAGTGATAGGATGAGAACAACGGTCTCAAGTTGCACCAGGGAAGGTTTAGATTGGTTATTAGGAAAAATTTCTTCACAGATAGGGTTGTCAGGCATTGGAACAGGCTGCCCAGGGAAGTGGTGGAGTCACCATCCCTGGAGGTGTTTAAAAGATGTATAGACATTCTTAGGGACATGGTTTAGTGGTGAACTTGTCAGTGCTGGGTTTATGGTTGGACTTGATGATCTTAAAGGTCTTTTCCAATCTAGATGATTCTATAAATCTATGATAATCCCAGACTGTTATGTTAACGTCACTTGCCGTTAGTACCCACTTTAAAATTTGATTGATGTTACACAAGTTTAATTCTGACAATATTTATTTGTTATCCCACCTCTTGATGTATTCAAAATTCCACTGGCAGCAATGTAAGAATCACTTATATTTGGACTGCTAGAGCTGTTTGTCAATACTGTTCCCTGTATAAAAGAACACAGGCACTCTTTAAAAAAAAAAAAAATTCAACTTGCACAATATTTATCAGCATCTCCATGCCATGTTGACAAAATACTGTTTTGCACAGGGTAACATTCTCAGTTGAGTAGACTTGGAATGAAAAATCAGAAGACCTTCTGTGCCACAGTGTGTATTCCCAGTTGGCTGCCTAGGGAAGTGGTGGAGTCACCATCCCTGGAAGTGTTTAAAAGGCGTTTAGATGAGGTTCTTCGGGACATGGTTTAGTGCTAGAGTTAAGTTAGGTTATGGTTGGACTTGATGATCCTGAGAGTCTCTTCCAAACGAAATGATTCTATACGCCAGAAGACCTGACTAGGATGCCTACTAGAGAGATACCTTTAGATAGATAATAAATGGGATCTCTAGCAGCAATTAACTTTTAATTGTAAAATAAAACCTATCCTGGAATTGAGAAGTCAACCATGGACAGTTGATTGAGTGTCTAGTGATTATTGCCAAATTTTGTGGACATGCTTACCTTAAAGTAAACTTTGTTCATTACAATATCATTTTAATGCAAAAACATACCTTCTTTTTGAAGGCTACCCACCTCCAGGAGAAGACCCCTACTTATTGAGCATGCGTAGTAGGAACAGTGTTATATAACTTGTATGCAAATGTTGTAACCAATCAGCCCTAAAGGACTCCCCTGAGGGAGTGTATATAGTGATAAGATTTCGTATAAATGATTGAGACTTTTGTATTGCTGGTATGGTAGTTTGGTCTAGCATCCAGGCTTGCACAACTCTGTAATAAAATCAATATCTCATCCCTGTGTGTAGAATACGGCTCATCTGCATGCACACTGGATAAAGAATGCTGTTTTAGGAACAACAGGAGTAGTGATGGCTCCAAAATCAGCTCTCCATAGAATTGGTGAGGTCAGGAAACCTACCTGTTTTTAAATAATTAAAAAAAAAAAAAAAAAGTGATATGACTGTGTAAGAGAAATAGGAACTGAGTCAAATGAGAAGAACCAATAACTTCTCATAACAGCTTCTTCTTGCTCTTAACTCTAGTGAAAGACATTTTGAAAGATGAATGTGAAAGATAGTTGTGACCACAGGTGCTACCAGAGCATAATGTAGTTAGTTCCCTGAGGTATTTCAGACAAGGAAAGATACTTTATGCCACCAGACATAGTAGTTTTGGCCTGAATAGATTTCAGCTAATGGTTTCATAATTAGCTACTGAAGATAGATAAATTGATACACAGACATGTAAGGATATATGGACAATATTCTGCCACTTGCATCCCTAGCAAACCTCAGTGACCTGAGAAGACTCCACATTATCTTCTGCAAAATAAGCTGATAATCCCAGCCTGTGCCATGAAATGGGAGTATTTTAGAATATTAAATCTGTTCATGGTTCAGTGCAATTTAGATGGGACATTATTTAACAGATTCTGTAATTGCATCTTCTGTCTCCAGGGCTAGACTTTAAAAAATCCCTCTTGCTTGTCTCTATTTTTTTTGTTGCTTTTGTTTGGTTGGTTCTTTGTTTGTTCGTTTGCTTGTTTTCTTTTTATTTTTTGTACTCTCGTGAGTGTGCTTACATTTTACTTCTATAAAACGCTGTCAGAAAACTAAGGGAGGAAGCTGAAAAGAAGTGAATACTTCAGTGCCAAAGCATTTATATAAATTATCAGTGAACTTGTCATAGCTGTTTCTAGGTCACTCATTTCATATTTTTTCCCTGGAAGTAAATTTCATAACTGACTTGTCTCATGTGGTTATGAACTCCATGGACCAGAAACACTGCATGGTTCATAGAGGTAGCAGTTTGGGAGCAGCAGTGGAGGGACCCACCTCTTGAAGACTAAAATGCTTAGAGGAAAGTGGGAAGGAAACAATCTTTCCAGAGAATGTGGATGAGAAGGAAAATGTAAATACAAGTTGTTTTAGGAGAGGCTGGTAAGTGTTGCCTGGGTCAACTGGTCGGCAGCTTTATACTCACACTATTACTACAGCAGCAAACAAAAGCTGAGATTAGTGAAGGAACAAAGAAACTTTCAGATAAGACTGCACTTGAGACATCTGACTCCAGCTGACTGATAAAGAAATTAAAGTAAGTTGATCCCATTAGTCACTTCCTCTACACATCTTAAAACATGGCTGAGAAGCTCAGACTTCTATCACAGAATCAGATAACAGTTGTTGAGTAGCCACAAAGGACAGCTGCTGTAATCCCGAAGTTGACAATAGCTCCTCTGCAGTCAATGAGAGATGTTTGATAGACTTCACATGTGTGGTGATTTGAACAGGTACTCAAGGTCTGAATATAGACGGACACTGAGACAGTATTCCTGAGGTTGTGGTTGTGAAGATGGCAAACCAGAACCTTTCAGGCTGATTCGTGTGCGTTGCTGTGGTTACTGGAAATCTGGGCCAGTGTTTCAGCACTGCTGTGGGCAAGAGGCCTCTGTGGAGCACCAGGAAACACAGCTAGCTAAGGCCTCTGCAGGAAACAAGAGGTGTCATTAAAGGAATTCAGGGGAAACAATACTGTGTGAGTACAAAAGTAGAGTGTGAAAAACACCCTACTCTATTTGTCTTCTCTTCAGACTATCTGTACAAAAGAGAATAAACTGGTCGTTCTCAGCTGGAACCAGGTAGAGGAATAAAGGCTAGAGACAAATCATTTGCCTTAGAGGGTATGCAAGGTGAACGATACATCAACAGCATGGACAAGGCAGCTGTAGGGGAATTTTGGGGTGTGGAGTCTTGTAAGTCCACCCATAAATAGATAATCATGCTAGTGATAGGGCAAGTATTGCTTGAGGAACAACATCAGAAACACCAGTTTAAAGTACAGGTGTAGTAGAACTGGAACTAATGAGGGAAAAAGCAATTAGGGAATTATTGTCTGTCTGGGAGGAGTTTGGACATAAAAATTAATGCATGAGGCAGGCAAAAAGGTGAGTCCAGAAACTGAAGAAATGTGAAACAAGATAAAAAATTGTGTGAAGAACAAAAATGCCAGTGATTGTGGACACCTGTGGCTGGAAATTGAGTTGTGGACCCAGTTCTGCATTATTGCCAGCCAGGCGAGGTGTTATGTGAGAGAGCAACTACAA
>VWYH01011292.1:35211-85069 GCA_013399365.1 Pampusana beccarii | reverse complement strand
GACTGAGGCTGGCTGGCTGAGTCCTCTGAGCAGTGATGTTTGAATGGAGAGTGTCAGTACCTCACCTACTCTAGTTCATGGTTCAACATGTTTTACCAGGTCTTGTCTTCACTAGAGGTTTAAGATAATACACCTGCCCCTGCAGAAGAGAGAAGCGAGGGTGCTTACATGCATCCTATTCTGCTTGTGGCATTGGTTTGTCAAATAATTGAAGTCCAACAGGGTTCCTCCTCAGATTTCAGAGATGATGCTGGCTGCATGGCTGCAGAGGGTTCCAGTGGGGAAATACTCAAGGTAGTAGCAGTAGACTGGTTCCAGAAGTGGGACAGTGTAACGCTGCCTGTGTGGCACAATAGTAACGGAACTCTGTGGTACTGGGATCTGACTCATATCTCTGCAAAGCCTTGCATTACACCATGTGGACCTGCCAGCTGCACCCTGCTTCCTTCCATTGCAGGTAGAGGTGGGTCCTGGGTGTGTTTTGTCCGATTTAGCAAGAGATGCTCTCCTCAGTAACAGCTCCTTGCCACAGCTAGCTACGTAGAAATTGTTTCAGTTAACTGCCAGTAGCCAAGCGAGATGTGTTTTAAGTGTTTTCTTGTTCACTAGCAGAAAGGGGAAGGGCAGCAATTAGCATGCTCAAGTAAACAAGTGAAAACCAAGGAAAGGAAAGGAATTGGGAAAGATCTGAAAACAATGTTTGCTGTTGTCTCCTGGATCAGGAGCCAGACCCTGGAAAGCCAGGGAGCCTGTACATCCAGCTGGTTCTAAGTCCTTCTTGCCTTTGTGTTTAGGTTTATCAATGCTAGAAGGCGAATTCTTCAGCCAATGCTGGATTCCAGTTGTTCGGAAACTCCAAAAACAAAGAAGAAAACAGCTCAGAACCGACCGGTTCAGAGGTTCTGGCCTGACTCTATTGCCTCAGGAGTTGCTCAGCAGCAATCTAACGAGCTCACGATGTCAGATGGTAAGGAAAACTGGCTAAACCACAGATAATAAAGTAAATTCCTCTGTAACGAGGAAATGAAGGGTTTGATGCCTTTGGGAGGAGGGGAATTTCTTGATACTTCAGTATAAATGTGTTTCTAATCTGGAAAAACATAACAGAGATGTGTCAATTTTTCCCTCTTTACATTTTTTCTGTGTTTTGGGGAGTTATTTTATTGGAATTTATGTTGAGAGACTATTCTGCTGTTTTAAAAGTTATGAAACAACAGAACAAAGGTTAGATGTGCAACGAAGCGTTTTAGTATGTGGATGCACATCAATAACATTCTGTTTAATTAGCAGTACTGGACTGCAAATTCAGTTTCTTGACTCCCCATCCTGTTCACATACCTTTCACTATTGCTGGAGGGACTGAGCATCTGCAATTCTGTATATGCCTCGTGTGTTTCAAGTTGAACACCGAGAAGCAGATAGATCTAATAGAGCCTCCAAAGACTTTGTCTGAAGTAACTTCCTTAATATCAGATGAAACAAACAGACTTACTTTAAGATAAATAACTGCTTTAGTCTAGGGCCATCCTTTCTTTCCTGCCGCCTGCTGCTTTATTCCTTTCCAGTTTGTAGCAACTTTTCCCTCAGCCTCCACTGCATCTGCCAACAGCTTTATCCTCTTAAGTCACCTTGAATCTCTGTGAATACTCACATTTTTCTGCACTGAATTAAGCTGGAATACTTTGCAGAAATGGTTTTGTGATGACTTGACTGGAGAATTGCTGTAGTGGGTGTGCATAACACAGCTCAGTTTATGATTCCTGGCCAACTTAATTCTGCCATTTCCTGGCAGTTGAGTGTTTGACAACCTATGTAGCTTTTATTTTAGTTTAGTTCCTTAGGTTTTCTTCCTGTCGGTTATAAACAACCTCTGTTATTTATAAATATGTGTTACTTAAAATTAGAAACCAAGCAAGATGCTAAAGGACTACGATTGTGCTTCTCCAGGTGCTGTTGTAACAATCACAGCTCCAGTCAACATGAATGTAGACAGTCTCCAGTCCTTGTCATCCGATGGTGCTACTTTGGCTGTTCAGCAAGTTATGATGGCAGGGCAAAGTGAGGATGAGTCTGTAGACAGCGGTGAAGATGACGGAGGAGATCTCTCAACAACAAATATCAGCGGGCTGGTCTTGGATAACAGCGATTCTCTGCAATAGGAAGCAAGAGAGTGTGACAAAATGTTTAGGAAAAAGAATGGACTGACTGACTGACTTTTTCTAGTTTGCACAGCAAACATTTTACACAAGTTTTATTTCTAATATGTTTTATATGTAGATATAGAAGGGTGCACTTTTTGTATTTCATAGTAAGCTTAAAGAGTGTTTTTGCAGGTGCAGCAACTTCTTTCAAATGTGTTATTTCTTTTCCTATTCTTATTTCAGAAAAGTATATCTAATAATATAAAGAACCACGTAAGCACCCCTTTGTTCTATGAATTGGAAGTGCTGCAGTTTCTAAAGAATTATGCAGTTTTCAATTAGTGCTGTTATTTAACACAGCTCTTGATGGGCAGGTGATGTAAATTTAAAGCATGTGACACTAGTGTGTGGAACTTGATCATTAAGTTAGATGCATATATTTGAAAGATGCTTCTGCACCTTAAAAACTGCTAGTCTGAGGTGGACAGCAACACACATAAAAGGAAAATGTTGATGTGTGATTCAGTAGCGAATGTATGGCAATTTAAATAAGTTTAGTTTCTCTCATAGTCCATGAGCCTGTTTATCATTTGCTATAAAAACTCCTATTTTTACCTTGCTGGGGTTATTGGATAAAAAATATTTTTATAAATTCACTAGGATTGGGATGACAACTGTATTAAGCAGGAAGAAAAAAAAAGGAATTTCCAGAGGGGAAAAATAAATATTTAGTATTCCTATTTGGAAGGTCTGAAAACTGACAAAATTTAATAAACAAGCCTACACTAGCATTCTATGGTTCTCAGCTATCCCACAGTAATATACTATATTTGATAATAGCGTAAGAAGGGCCCACTGTTTGATGGGATTTTGATATTGTCAAACATTGATTTATATTATGTGTAAACTAATACTCAAATTACATTAACTCTGTATCTAGACTTGTATCTGAAGATATTTGCTAAATGAGTATTCAGGTAAGTAAATTCAAGTACCCACGACTTTTCCAGTTATTAGAGAAATTTAACAGTTTCTAGTTTGTACAACTGAATCTGAAAAATGAGAAGTTGCCTACTCTACAGTCACGAATTCTGCTGTCACTCTGCTATTTTATTGCATTTGAAATATTTTCCCCTAATACAAAAAGAAACCTAACTTACGGATTTATATAAAATTTCTTCAAATCTGAAGGTTACTACTAGAATATACAGCAGGCTTTATTAGAGTAGAAAATCCTTGTGTGTCATTTAAAAACTAAGAGCTAGTGATGAAAATGTGCTTTTTTTGTGGTAACAGTTAATTTCTTTATTTTCCTAAAGTTTGGAGTCTGTGTCTGTCTATCCACGAACACTTACTTTTGGAACTTTGTATTTCCCACTCTTAAGTACAAATTACAGACTCCGAGAGTCTCAAGGTTTGATCAACATCCTCTTCTCCCCCGTCCGTTTGTCACAATGTCGGGTTAGATCGAAGCCAGAACTTCCTTCTCATTTAGACCGTATCTAGTCGCGTTTCTAACGTGATAAGGAAAAAGGTGTTAGCTTTTAGAATCCTTAGACATTGTATTTGAACAAAGCCCTTTGACAGATGCAAATATTTAACTGAATACTTAATTTCTGCTCCGCAAAACACTCAGGCATGTGCTTAGGTCCTGTGGATTTCAGTAGGATTAACACATGTACTTTTTGACATGCTTAAATAGTTGGACACTGGTCTTTAAAGATTGTCTTCCAAGGCAAGTATAAGCTGGTGTGAAGAGAAACTTCAGGAAGAAATCTCAGTAGCATTGGCATACATACATGGAGAATAATACTAGTTTTCAATGACTAGTAGCTATCTTGAAAAATTGGCGTGTTTTACTCAACACGAGCAACGTTTCTGCTGTGGCTTTCACTTACTCCGGGCTGAGGATCTTGCTGCTTAGTTGCAATGCTGCAACTCTGCTGGAGTGGTAATTTCTAAAGAATTCGTTTCCTTCTAACTTTTCTGCTTTGTCACTAATGTGTCATGTTTGTTAAAGAGCACAGTAAATGAATAATGAACGATTTGATTAGTAAGGCCTTGACGTGGTGTAACTATATCAAAGGCTATTGTCAAATCCAGTTAGACCCCAAAACATTTAAAAAGACAGATATCATGTATAAATCATGCTCCTTTGGAAACATTCAACCTACTGCTCCTACAAAGGATACCTGAAATGACTAGAACAGAGAGACAGAGTCTGTATTTTTCTTTTTAGTTGTTTTCAATTTAACTCCGTAGATGTTTTGTCACCTCCACAGTTTCCATTATATAGTAGCTTATATTTGTCATTTTGTTTGGGGTTTTTATTCAGCTACCCTTGCTCATGTTTAATCCTTGTATCTCTAGCACTTAGGCAGGTGGATACTCTGTGTACAGGCCTATGGACGAATACGGGCTTTTCCAAATCAGCCTTTGCTGGAGGAACAGGCCATTTCTCACCATCTCCTTTCCCTCCTTGACCAGGTGTTGCTGCCTCAGATCTACCAGCAGAGCTTTCCCCAGCCCCCTTCGAGGTAGCCTGGGAAGCAGCTCAACCGGCAGAGCTGTTGGGGTAGGTAGCAAGGAGCCAGCAGTGAAGGGAAGGGTAAACCAAAATAGGCAAAACTTCTACGGTTTGAAGATAATGTGGAAATGGGCATTTTCCCACACTTCAAAAACTATGAGAACCGAGATCTTAAAAAGTGGGTATTAAAACTATTTAGTATCTATACAGCTGGCTGGAAGGGGGTTCAATCAGGAGTATATAGTTTATGTGCCACTTGGAACTCAATTGGAAAAAAACAGTCTTCAGGGTTTGCAAGCTTCTGAAAGTTTATTTTTCAGAAAGAAACCATCATCTGGTTAGCTTTTTTTATTCCCTGCACCTTATGTGCACCAGAAGTTTTCTTCTTCCAAAATATTTGTGCCCTTGTCTTCAGCTCATTTATCAATACTTGGAAAATGAAGCTGACAGAATTTACTGTGAAAGGGGGAATGGTGGAATAGTTTTACTGTCAAATTAGAAACACAAAAACGTAGGGACGTGAATTCCTAAAACTGAAAAGGCTTTACCAGTGTAATCAAAGCTATTGCTTAATATATGGAACTCAAACCTTGTCTTTTAATTCAGTGAGAATTCTGTAGTGGGTATGAACTGCACAGAAGTACTCGTGCTTCTCATGTTTTGGGGTTTGTTTTTGGGGTGAGTTTTTTGTTTTGTTTTGTTTGTGTTTTTTTTTTTTAAATAGTGTTCTTCCTATTTTGCTGTATAAGAAAGATTTCTGGTTTAAGCGAAGCATCACTATTCAGGAAGGTACATGTTTACTTTAGTTTTAAAACTCTTTACAGGGGACCTAGCTTTAAACCCATGTATAATTCACTCCTACCGCAAATTGAAGTCATATTCATATACAATAGAACTAATTTGTTTTTTAAATCGGCGTAATTCTTCTGCAATTATGATTATTGAAACTTTTAATTTTTTTTCAACATAATCTAGATCATTAACCCCAAACAGGGTTCTCAGTCCAATTTTTCGAAAAATTCTGTAACGGGCAAGGCAATTTCTTGTTGTTTTTTAACTTCAGAAACATTGCATTTTAGTAAATCAATTCCAAATTGGTCAGGATATATTTTTAAATAACTGTTCTAAAGAAATAGTCATACTGGAAAACATTTAGAGCCAACAGGCCTGGCTCTGGCTCTGCAGAGTTTCCTCCATCTGGATGTTGGGTCAAAGTGAAGTCCTGCTGACCTCCTGGCAGCTCTGTAAGGCTGAGTGTCAGGCTGCGTTTACCTGCAAGAGAATTGGTTCCTTTTTCTGGTCCCTGATCACTCTTAGGAACATTTTGCGGAGCCGGGCACCTTTATCTTGCCTGCATACCTAGATTTTCTTCTGGTGGAAAACCAGGCTATGGATGAATGGCTTAGAAAGGCAGGAATTCTTGTTGACCTGGTGAGCACCATGTATCGTTTTGATGTTCAAAACATGGCCAGAATGCAGCCCTACACTGAGGAGTTAGAGTTCCCAGTTCTTGTGCTTTAAAAGAAGCATCAGGTTTATGGATAGTCTAGTAGAGTAGGGCCACAAAGACTTAGTGCCTGAACAATATCTATTTGTTTCTCTAATCACATGGAAAAAGAAGGTAGTTCAGCGTCCTGACTGTATGAACTTGACAACCCAAAGGAAGATAACAAAGCCTTTCCAAGGGATGGTACGTTCATAAAACCATTAGACTTGTGGCACTTAAACATACAAACAAACAACACGCCAAAACACCCCGGTAGTTTGAAAAACCGGAAGACATGCGTTTAATTGTAATTAAAGTTGATTTAAGATTTATTTTCTGAAGCTGAGTTGTCTTGGGAGAAAAAAATGAATAAGCCTTTGTCTATGCAAGACATAAATGTCAAAAACGAGTGAATTACCCATTTTTAGGTGCTGTATTGTTATTGTCTGACTCTTGTTACTTTGATTAGTCTTTTAAACCTTACAGCCTTATATTCAGCTTAGTTTTTAGAGTTGAATAGGTAAAATGTAGTTTTGAAGTCCTGTTGGAAATGTAACTAACATTCATTCCCTCATGAAAATCTTGCATGTTAAACAATGAAATGTTTCAGTTTCCTAATAATATATTGAAACTCTCACCACCTCGTAAAACCAGAGCATATCCATGAAAAAGCTGATTTAATCGTCACGTGCAAATGATCAAATCATCAGCCTCGTGCTGAATACACTTTGCTCTTTACTGTTCATTGTAGCTGAATAGTAAAAGCAGGTTGGTTTTGCCGAACTCAGTGTGGGTTCCTCCCCCATCCCACCCCTGGCCTTGGCTTGCTAAGCTCCTTCAGATTGGCTTTGGGTTGTTTAATTTTTAAGTCCTAAAGTAACCTGATCATCCGGTGTAAAGTGTGGTGAAATTGGCACTGATGTGCTTTTAAGTGGTTGCCCAGATCGTGTTATTTGTTCTTTCCTGTCACCTGGAGATAGAAAAATCTGCTCCTTTTCTGTGACTTCAGCTCTCTAGGACCTGCTGAGGGATCACAGCTGGTTTTTGCCCCAGAAAAGCAAGGTGCGGGAAAGCAGTGGAATGCCTTACCAGCCTTGGAGACTGACAGAAGTCGCCCATAAATGTTTCCATTAATTAGCAACGTTTGACTATACAATCGACAATCTTTAAAATGTGAACCCTGTAACTTTTTTTTTCCTTGATTGTTAAGGGATTTTGAAGGAACTGATCTATCAAGGGATAAAGTTAAAAATCAGAATATGCTTCATGGATGATTTATTTTTACACTACTGTTCTCTGTGAACTGAAAAAGCACATTTTTAAAGCAAAGCATTTGCATTACTTTAACATTAAAAGTATTGTTTGGCTGAAAGAAAAATTTGTTTTCAAGGTATCATGAGCACAGTTTCAAATGAGTTAACCAGTTCTTGGCCAGGAACAATCCTTGGCCTTTTTATTTGTTTGGGTTTTCTTATTCATGCAAATGAAGAAAAATGTTTACTAGTTCTTACCCATATGGGGATTTTTATTATGCTTTTGTAATGCAGGAGCAGCTTCGATAAAAGAATTAGCAGGTAAATAGTCCATAATGTGTATGACTTTGGGGTTCTTTCTGTTGTTGTTTCGAAATTGTTAATTAAAATGGCATGGACATCAAACTTCCAATAATGGTTCCAAGCATATATGGTAGCAACTTATTTGAAAAGACTTCCCTTTGTGCGAGTCCCATGTGTTAGCTTGTTTAGCCAGACAGACAATAATGCATTTCTAAAATTACTGTGTTCAGCCAGATCAGAAACCTTCAGGAAATGAGCAGCCTTTTTATTACAAGATAGCGATTCCTCTCTAGCAAGAAACTCAAACTCGTTTCATCCAGTGTGCGTGAGTCTTACTCAGCAAAGGTGAAGCCGGAGATGGGTGCTCTGAAGATACGATGCACTTCTGCTCAGCACTGAAGCATTATTTTTTCCTACTCCTGCTTCCTTGGGATCTGGTATGGTGACATCCAGGTGGGATCCCCAAAAAGTCCAGCCCTGAGCCCTGTACCCCCACCTGAAGGGGCTGTGCGAGACCTCACTGGCTGGAGCTGGTGCAGCCTCCTGGTGCTGTGCCAAAGTTCGACAGCTTTTTACTTACTCCAGAGCATGTCCCCAAGGAGTCTGAATCATATTTTGCTTTTAAAGAGTTAATCTGTGATTAACTGAGCAGTATGTCTTCTAGACACAGGAGTGTTTGATTGTTTCTTTGTGTAACATTAGATGAGTGCCTGAGAATAACTCCTGGTGATATCGTTGGAAATAGTCCAGTGCTGCCGAGGAGCAAAGTTTTCCTTAATTGTAACAGAATTAAAAAAAAAACACACACACACACACAAAAAAAACAAAAACTGTAAAGCAGATTGTTTCACCTGAGTTATGTCCAGTATAGTGTATTCCTAGACTTTTGTTTCCCCTGAACGATAAATCCCCTACTTTAAGAAGTTACAGGAATTGAAGGCATAGTCCTAAGTAACAAATTCCGAGACTTTTGTTTTCAGGTTCCCCTGAATGATAAATCCCCTTCTTTAAGAAGTTACATTAATTGGAAGCATAGTCCTGAGTAAAAAGCAGGCCTGTTTGCTTCTGTGGAGCACCTGTTTACAAACAGTAATCTTTGGGTATGCAACTTAAGGCTGTTTCTAAATATCCCTCTTTGTAGAAAACCAGAGCTGAAACAAGGGGAAATAAACTCTACATGCAGTGTAAAATGAGGATTCTGCAAAAAAATCACAGATAAGGCTGGAACATGCTAGGTACTGTATTTATTTAAAATCTGTATTTAGATTCATGGCAGTTCAGAGTGTGCAAGGTATACAGGATTAAGGCTGTGGTGTAAAAAAAAAAATATATATATGTATATATACAAACCACCATTTATGAATATATATATATGTATATACAAAGCACCATTTACGTACCCTACTAAAAACTGAGAGCAACGTGACCTTCATGGGTCAGGTTTGGTTTGTCCCGTGGTGCAACTGAGATGTGATCTAGAGTTTATGGAGTAATGGGAAAATCTATGGATATTTGTCATCTCTGGTCTTTGGACTTTTGTGTCACGGCTGGTACAGAAGATCAGGCCCATGGACCCACTCCTGGCTATTATTCCCAGCACGTTTTTTGTTACGTTGGTCACTGAATCCTAAATATTGACTGATGCATACACTAAATATGAACTGTAATAGAATTTAATTTAGAGGCAGTTTTTAAGATCCAAGCATTCTAAAACTTAGATTTTTAATAGTTGTGAAAAATATGCAGATCATACTTAAGAAATTAGTGATTCACTTATGCCATTTTTGCTGTGCCCGCTCCCCTGCAACCTTTCACTGTAAGCTACGAAATGCAGAGACTCTCCTTAACATCTATACATTTATCAAATTATGTTTACTATGCATTTTTGCATAGCTTAGTTTATCACCTTGTTTGGTCTTTAAGATTTAGACCACTTACTTTCAGCAGAGGCTAGCACACAGAAAAGACAAGGGGACTTAATTATATGTGTAAATACATAAGCAAAATCAGTTACTGCACAGATGCTGATTTTTCTAAGATACTAAGGAGTATATATGGCTCCATGGGTGACATCCAAATTAAGGCCAGGAAGGAAAGAGAGAGTATTTCTGCTACTGGTGTCTTACTGTATTGTTGTATTGGAACAAGAGGATGATTTTTTTTATCTTTTTTTTTTTTAAATACACAAAAGGACTATATTGCACAGCTGATCCTGATTGGGATCTGAAAGCTCTTGAAAAAATTCAAGAAGCATCATTAAATGAAATGCAGAATTGCAATACTCCAGGGATTCTGAAGAACTGGGTTGGCGTTTGTTAGATAATACCTGTGCTGCCTTTTCAGCTTTTCAAATGCTGGGGAAACACTACTCCTGACTCACTTGTAAATGCAATGACGCTTTAAGCAGCTACAGAAATAATCGTTTTCCTCCAAGATTTTTCATTTTGTTTTCAAAGAATCGTTTTTCTGTTCGTGATTTTTTTTCTTTCCCCTCCCTTCCTTTCTTTGAAAGCTGGTAAGAATCCCTGATTACATACGCTACAATCTTTCTGTCTCTTGAGCTTTTCAACTGTGAGTAGTTGTTGAATTGTGACTCCGCAGATGACTCCAGGACGCAAAGCCAGCTTTGCTGGAAAAAGCCCAACAGCTTTACAGAGCTGACTTGTGGATGCTGCCATGAACGCAGTAATGGAATGATAACTAAAAACAAGCTGTTCCTTAGCATAGATGCACTACGTGAAAAATCAATCACTTTAGACCTAAAACCATTTTTATGTTGTTTTCCCATGTGAATGTGTGCCATTTTTGTCACATAGATGCTTTTTTATGTTTGTGTTGCCCCAGTAAAAGGTCTTAGGCATAGAAATATGCATATTTTGATACTCTGCAGCACAAAATTTGCACTTGTTAGGGAAACATGCAAAAAACCTCCCTGCAAAATAATCCGAATCCTTAAAGAATTTACACTTAATAAATGGTCAGAAAAACCCATTTCAGTTTTGAATTTCAGACGTAAAATATACACTGCATTAAGTGTGCATATATTGAGTTTGCCCTGAAAATCATTACCAGCAAATCTCTCTTCTCATGCAGCCCCTTGCCTGCTGTTCTGTAATTTTGATTAAGATAATGCGAGTCTCGGCTTCTCTGCTCTTCCCAGAGGCTTCTGTTCTAAATGCCAGATCTGCATTTTCGGTCCCCCCTGCCCACCCACACGGAAGAAGGAAAGGCTGTTACTTGTAACACAGAGAACATCTAACCATCGGGACTTCTCCTGACACCATGCAATATTGTTTGCAGTTTCTTCTAAAATACCTCCATGATTTTTCGCTGTGATATTGAACCAAAGGGATATAAGATGATGTTGCATTTAAAAAAAAAAAAAACAAACACCTCTGTTTCAGCTCAATGTCCTGGTGTAGGTCAGCTTTTATTTCATATTATTTTTATGTTGACCCAATCATATTTGTGTGTGTGAGTTTAGTTCTGGTCCTCATGCCGTTTTTGGTTAGTACGTTGCATCATTACCCCGCCAGCAGGCACGTCAGGGCAACCCTATGCACTTAAAATTTCCTATAAGGAACAGATTCAAGAGATGGTGTCAAATTTTACCTCTGTCCCTGCCCCAGATTTTAAATAAAATTAATTTCTAGGGAGATGAAGTCAGTCCACTACCAACACTGGGTGGGTTCCCTTTAGTTAAATTAGGGGGTCCTCTAGGAAACTTCTGTCACATTTGTCTCATCCTGATCAGAAATCACAAGTTCGTAACCTGCTTCAGGATCAGAATTTATGATCATTTCAGAGCATAATCGCTAGACAAAAAGTCAGGCAGCCGTCCTCCTAAAGCTGGGCTTTACAGATGCAGGCTGGCAATGGGAGCAGCAGGGGTGCTGGAGCTGTTTGGTGAACGCCCCCAGAAGGAATTCTCTTCTTGTGGCAGGGTGTCAGGGAAGGTAGAAGGTCCTGGTGCTGGGTAGAGTTGTGCTGAAAGGACACCTCCTAATAGGCTTTCGTTAATTTTTTACCCTGTTTTACAGCCTCGTGAGGCAGGAACTGAGAGGCCGTGTTAAAAGGACGAATACCCTGCTTGTTTTTAAATCAATGATTAAATTATTACTACAATGAAGAAAGGGCCCATCAGTTCCACAAATAACTAAGCAGCAGGAATGGTCTTTCACAAAGTTACGGGACAGCAAAGAACACAAACAACCCCCCCACCCCCATCTTGATTATGCTACGTGTCAAATGAGTTTTCTGTAGTACCTGCAAATTTCAGCTTTTGCCTCAATTTTCAGGGCTATTTTACGGAGGCACGAGAGTTTGTATGTTGCTTTGCACTTAAGAAACATGTATGGCTCCTTACTTGCAAACATGTGCCTGGCTGTGATGCAAAGTTACAGCGATCACGCGAACAAGTAGCCACAAAACTATCGATGTTCAGGCCATGGGGAAAATCTGAGCTGGAAAAATATAAAAAACAATACCAGCAATACTGTGTCCAAAACATAGACAAGCACACGGGTGATTAATATTGGAGAATCCAGGATAACACCCATTCAAATAAAGCATGCTAAAACCCAAGACATTCGACTTAAGTGAATAAATTCTAACAACTGAATGATGCGTTGTCTTTGAATGGTTTGGTTTGGTTTGGTTTTCTCTCTATGCTGGTACAGCTGTTCATAGAGAAAAAGTAACATACTGTGGCTTCTTATTTCAACATCGTGAAATGAGGACAGAGACCCCATGAGACTGGTAGGCAGAAGCTAGCGATGCAAGCTTGTCCTCAACCCAGAGGTGGTGGCAGAGCAAAGAAACTGTTCACCACCTCCGACGGGTGGCTTGCGAAGGAGCTGGTGGGGATGTTTGGGCACAGATGTGTGAAAAACAACAACTTGTTGTTCCCGTGCTGACCCTGTGTAAAGGGTATTCACACAAACCCAGTATTATTCAGGGATTGCTGTCTGTCGGCCATTCTCTCCTGTTCAAAGGTTATCAGTCATACAAGGAGGGGGAAGCAGCTTGACAGATAAGGTGAGTGACAAAGAATGAACAGCCTCAGCAGACCACCACCCCCCGTGGTGACCAGGACTCTGCCCAAATCACTCGTGACTCCCCCCCAACAATCGCTTGCAAACCCAATCACTGCACTTGCAAACCCATCCTGATTTCCTTAGATGCTTGGAAAACACAAATGAGAGATAACCCCAGGGACTAAAACACCCGCACCTCACAAGCTTGTATAGAACATGGAATCAATCAGCTGTCTGTAAATAGCTGGACGGCATTTAATTAAAACCTGTAATGGGAGGAATGTCTAGCGCTGTGGGCTCCAACAGCAGCACGGGATGTCTGGTGTCTGGTCTGTGAGGTGACAGTGAGCTTTAACCTTACTAAGATATTTTTTCAAACACATGGAGAAGAAGCAGGGGGGAAGAGTCACTGGGAACAGGCAGTGACGTGCACGAGTCCAGGGGCTCCTCTTGTGCCAGAGCTGGGGAGCCCTGACAGGCAGCTGGACCCGGAGCACACGGCGGCACAGGCACCCTCACTGCTCAGGGATGGCGATTTCTGACCCCCACCCCACAGCTCCGACGCAATAAAATCCGTGGTGGAAGAGGTGGTGTTGCACGTTCAGTGCCAGCTTAAATCTGCAGTCACCACTACCTGCTCCAATAAACCTTGTTGCCGCAAGTGATGAGTTTCTCAACCCTGAACTGCAAAGCAAGCGCTGCAGAAACCGCTGAGTGCCTGAAAATGACTCGGCTTGGTGCCTCCTGTGGTTTTCCACGCTGAGCAGGAGCATGTGGTGACTTCTGGGGGGCCGTGCCGTGCCTGGGCATGCAGTGAGCACTTTTCCTCACCCAGATCAACCCTCAGGTTCACTGTGGTTTTCTGCAAATCACACAAGCAGGAGGCGGAACTGCCAAGCACTTTGGTTGTGCAGGGTGGGTGATGGCCACAAGAGTTCTCCTTCCAGCAGGGATGGGACAGGGAGCTTGACGGGTGCAGAGCAGGTACCTGGTTGAGGGGGGACATTTTGTTTTCCCCGTCAAAGGCGTCCTCCTCCTCCTTTCCTGCTCCCTTGCTGCCCCGTCCCTGCAGCAGCCAGTCAGGACCAAGGCAAGGCGTATCCTGGCTGCCCCAGCTCCACAACAAACATGTCCGCTTATGGCCCCAGCACCTCCCTTTAGGTGCTATTAAACTGCCTAGTGCAAGGCCTCAAACCGGTAAGGCCCAGTTGGTCCCTGAGCTCCCCCTAAAGCCTCAGGAAAAGTCCATACTGGGGGTCCCGGCCCACGACCAGCCCGAAGCCATTGGTGGGGCGGCCATGGACAGTGATGGACAGAGATGGACAGTGTGGCCACTCGGATGCCCTCATTCCCCAAGCCCAGCTTTGAGGTGGAGAGGTTTTTCAAATGTGCTGAGCTGTCAGGTCTCTGGCCAAGGCCCACCAAAGCCCAGGGCAGGGGCAGCCCCTGATAGCCCAAATTGTGATCTTGTAAAACAAATTTGCCCATTTCTTCCAACTCTTCTCTAACCTGTCACCTGAATCTCATCCGCTCGATGTTCTTTTGCAGCCAACCAGCAGCAGACAGAGCATTAGAGAGGAATATGAAAAGGAGCCAGGGGCATATTTAATGTTTCCAGATACACCTGGGGCCAAGGGAACTGAAGAGAGGCTCGTCTGGCCCAAGCAACACCAGCTAACACGTGAGGAAAGTATATGCGCGCTTGTCAGTAAAGTTTTCGAAAGTTTATTGGTAAAATTGATTTTATGCAATGCCTTGAAGGATCACAATTAATACTTGTCAGCTTCTCAGCCTGATGAAGCTGTGTTTTTTATTACAGTCTTACTGTACATACATATATGTGTGTGTATATATTTATATATGTCAAAGCATTCAGAAGACGCAGCTCTGCCATATGCTGTATCTCCAGCAGCAGTAAGGGGAGGGCACCAGTGGGGAGGACGCAGTTAGTGACACACAATTTGGGTTATTCCTGCTGAACTGGGACAGGCAATGGGGCAGCCCTGGGTAACTGCTTCATCGAGGTGGCTGTGAAGGATTGACCCTGGACTGCCAACATCTTTTACTCGGGTCTTCAAGGCTTTGCTCAGGAGGATCAGAGGGTTTGCTTCTTCCTGAGAACACAGCCGTGTGTTAACACATGTACTCCCGCAACCTCGAAAAAAGCCTGGAGAGGGGGATGTCAGTCAGTCTTCTGATTTTGGTCCCACGGCTTTGAATTCGATGGAATTACAGGAAGCGAAAACCTGGATCCTGGGAGGAAGTTTATCCAACAAGTTGACTTAAGGCTGTGCTGTCTATACACTATATAAACATAAACACATAGAAAAGCACAAATCATCTAACAAATAAATAAATAACTATGTTTGTTCCAGTTATGTGCTAGCAACAAACAATCTAAGCTCTCATAGCCCACACCACGGAACAAACCTTACAACCAAGAAAGCTCACCCCCTATAGACATTTCGCCCTGGCGTATAAATGACATGCAATGCGGCACCGTTCCAGCGCTCCGTGGCACGGCCATGTTCATTGCCGAGCCCTCTAGGACAGCGTGAAGCATTTAGCGCTTTTCAGCGAGGATGCCCCAGGGTGCAGAACGCCTTCTGCTGCCAGCGGGGCTCCCCTGTCCCCCTGCCCTGGGCTGGCAGAGGGGAGAGGTTCACTCCTGGCTCTCCTGGCACCGCAGCCGGCCCCCCTCGGGGGGACAGGTGCAAACCTGGGTGCCCCGGGCGGTGACAGTGCCGGCGGGCACCGCCATCTCCTCCTCGTCGTAGCAGACGCAGCGGGGGCAGCCGTCAGCCACGGGGCTGCCCACAGCCTGGCAGGCGGGGGGCGTGGGGGGGCACTGAGGGGCACAGCTGATGTCCCCACCAGGGCCGCAGGTGCAGAGCTTGCGGGCAAAGTCGATGTAGAAGGAGCGGCCGGCAGGAACGCGGCCGCTGGCGAAGCCTTGCATCTCGCAGTCGCTCTCCAGGTAGGGGGGACAGGCGCAGGGTGGGGGACAGGGCGGGCAGCAGCCCCCGGCAGCTGCAGTGGTCGGCCCCTCCAGGTCCCTCTCAGGGCATGGGGCGCAGGCGCTGGGGTCGCACGTGGGTTTTGGGGCAGCGCTGCAGAGCAGGAGGCAGGCGAGCGACAGGCGAAAGGCACCAACGAGAGCCATGTTTCTGGGGAGAGAAAGGGGGGATAGGTGCAGGTGTCATGCCAGGAGAGGGTGCGCTGAGCCCCCAAGGTCTGAACCCCCCAGGTTTAAAGCGAGCAGGGCGCAGCTGCCTCTGCCCAAGGTGCCCATTAGCCACAGTTTTGGTTATCGGTGGTTTGCTGGAACCAGAGTGGTTCACCATAAAACACGAAGTCTCGTGCCCAGAAGTTCATCCTGGCTCAACCAAGGACTCCTCCACCCATCAGCTCTTCAGGCCACTGCAATGTGGAGTAGCAAAGTGCCGCCTTACGGAATGCACCAAGCGTTTCCACAGCTGCCCCAGCCAGAGGGTGGCACTTGCTTGCCTCCATATTGCCATTGATAATTTACATTTCAGTGACTAATTGTTCCTGGGTGGCATTCAGGCTTGGACACGTGAAGAGGTCAAAGAAGCACTTTGGGTAGCTCATCCTGGTGCCACTGCTGCAATCGGGACCCTGCGTCCCCAGGGAGTGGGTCTGGGTGTCAGGTCCCTCACGCTGTGCCACTTGCCGCCTGGCAGCTCCCTGCCTGCCTTCTCCAGCCACCTCCCTCCCTCCCTCCCGGAGTCACCCAGTCCTTGTTTCAACTCACGAAGCCCCCAGTTCGTCAGGAAGATGTTTCAGATGTCAGGCACTCCTGCCTGGCTCTGCTCTTCACCTTTTTTTCCGACTGTTTTTTGACCAGTCTGTTTTCAACCAGAGTGCCGATCCCCTCCCCGTGCCTGCTCCCTCCTCCTGCACTTGCACCTCCTGGGATGCACAGCACCGACTGGCGACTCATGCTGTCTCCCTTCTTTAGATTAAGCACAAGGATTTTTTTTTTTTGGACTTGCAGCTGTTCAGGACACTGCATTTATTTAAGTGCAGCTTTCAGATCCCTCCCCCCTACCTGAGTGACCTTATGTCCTGCTGTATTAAATATGTCTGCTTCCCCCCTGCACTGGGTCCTTCCAGGCTGAGTCCCTTCTCCAGTTGCCCAAATACCACCTTTGATTACAATTATATAATTACCTTCGTGTTGTGTATTTGATGGCACAAATTTCCTACTTCTGCACACATGCAACCACTTGCGAAAACAAAAAAAATTCCAAATTGCATAACTACGGAAAAAACTTGAGGGCATGAACTCTCGTCCAACTTCAACTTGAAAAAAAGAGAGATCACACCAAATAATTATCTTTAAAGCCTTCCTGGTTTTAGAGCAAACTCTTGCTTGTTTAACTTATTGGTAACTCTCCTTCACCCTTGCTAAAAGTTACTGTCTGCCCCTTTGTTTCATTCACACATTTTAACTTACTGGTTGTTCACTGTACTGAGCAGCACAGACCCCAGACCTGCTCCCCATGGAAAGGCTGCTGCTTGGCAAGGATCACCCTTCCCCAGCCCCACGCCCCAGGCTGCTCACGGTTCCAGCCATCCGGTTCCCCTGGGCTCCACACACGAGCAGAGCAGGACACCGCTCTCAGATACCATTAAGTCAAAGGCTTCACACACCGGGCAGTCTCAATTACCTCTGCCACCTCCCACCCCACCTAGCAATGAAATCGGGCTTCCGCAACAGAGCCGATTTCCAGCAAAACCGCAACATTCGATTTATCATTGAGCAGCTGCGGCGGGAACAGCCTCCTGCTCCAGCCGGGCCACTTTTCCTGGTGAAAATGTTCATCCTCCCCCGAAGTTTTGGAGCACCGGGCTGAGGCTGGCCGAGGTGCTCCCCTCCCAGCCACGGCCATGGTTACCTGCAGGGTGTCTGGGCCGGGTGGGATGGGTGCTGGAGTGCGCTGCGGGCCCCTGAGCGACGCCTCCGGTCTCGGCCCCGTAGCCTGCCCGAGAACTCTATTTATGCGCCACTGGCAGTGGTTCCATGATGAAACACTGGTGGGGGAGGAGGAGAGGCCTCCCTAACACAAAAGGTGGCCGGGCAGGGCCAGCAAGATGCTTATCTTGCTTGTGATGTTGCTTTAGTCTGACCGCAGACTAATCCGGCGTCTCCCAGCCGTCCGCAGGTCTGTCCTCTCTCCCCACGCCCTTCTCTGCAGACTTCGGCCAGGGTTTCTGAAGCGTCAGCATTCCCCTGCGTTTCGCACGCAACCAGAGGCACGGATGCTCTTGTCTAGAGGGAAAGCAAAACGATTTAAAAGCTTGAGACAACACTGGTGGAGGGCAGCCAGCCACAGGGTGATGCACCCCACAGCGCTCCTCCACAGGCACCGGAGATGGGCATGGACCTTCTTGGGGCACCCGTTTTATCTCTGTCTCTACCCACCTTAAGCCCTGCACAGCTGATTTTCTCTGGATAAAGCTGTGGGAAGCCAAGACCATTCATCCAGTAGAGGAGGTTCGCATGGTTTTCGTGTGTGGGCATGACCCACGTGCCCAGACTGGTCCAGACAGCCCAAGCTAGCCTGGGGCCATTTGTTCCTTCTGATGTTGCCCAGAGAGGTGGTAGATGCCCCATCCCTGCAAATATTCAAGGCCAGGCTGGACTGGGCTCTGAGCAACCTGATCTCCCACCTCTCTGGGCAACCTGTTCCAGTGCTTCACCACCCTCGCTGTAGAAAATGTCTTCCTCAAATCCAGCCTGAATCTATCCTCCTTTAGTTTAAAACAATTACCCCTTGTCTTATAGTAACAGGCTCTGTTAAAAAGTCTGTCCCCATCTTTCTTATAGGCCCCTTTTAAGTACTGAAGGGCCACAATAAGGTCTCCCTGGAGCCTTCTTTTCTCCAGGCTGAACAACCCCAACTCTCTCAGCTGTTCCGGCCCTCTGATCATTTCTGTGGCCTCCTCTGGCCCCTCTCCAGCAGCCTTTCTGCACTGAGGGCTCCAGAGCAGGACGCAATTCTCCAGGTGGGTCTCACCAGAGCAGAGCAGAGGGGCAGAATGTGAGTCTGGGTCCAGCCCAGGTGGAGCAATCCTGAAACACCTGGAGCTTGTGCCCAACTTTATTAATTCCCACAGCTCAGAGTTAACATAGAGAAGCTGTTGCAAATATCCGTGGTTACTATTCAGCTGTCACCTCACCTCCACTGAAGCGGAGCTCTCTGTCCCATAGCCTGCCCACAGCTGGCAGCCGCTGCCCCATGGCTCTGCTGCTGCTGCTGGCAGCACTGGGGTTCGGGCTAAACCATAGGGGACATGAGGACTGCAAAGAGGTCCAGGGCAGCAGAAGTCTGGGCCATTGTTCCGTGCCGTTAGCTTGTCCTCCGGGTCTTCAGCTGGTTGTTGTTTCAAAACTGCTGCATTTGGAGGCCCAAGTGAGCACACAGCCCCACACGCTGCACACTCAATGTGCCGGGCAGCAGCCGGCTCTGCAAGCAAACGTCCGGTTCAAATGTGTCAAATATTTTATTTGTTTCTGTTCAAACTCACAGTAATTGTACATCTTTTACGCAAACACACAGCTTCTGAGAGGACAGCCAGGCGTGGCTTGTCCCCTACAGCCGTGGTACTGCTAGACCAAAAGGAGAGCTGTCATAAGCCCTTGTTTGCACACACGTGTATGCAGCAGCAGCCTGGAGCTGTCATTCCTGCTGCAAAGCTCTCGGGTGCAACCCAGGGACCTTAGAGATTCCCTGACCCCCTGGGAGAGACCTGCCCAGCATGCAGGGACTTGTTTCCATGTGCACTTAGAGGGGTTTGTTCTGGAGCAGGGTGTCAGCAGTCTCCAGGCACAGACAGGTCACCCCCTTGAAGGTGCCCATGTCTCTGGAGCAGCCCAAGGAGTGGTCTCACACCCAGCCTTAAAACCCATGAGATGCCTTTGGGTCAAGAGCTGATCCATTGGGGTACTTGCAGAAGAGGTGGAGAAGCTGGGGCTTGGAGGGAAGGGTCCCAACCTCCGATGAAGAGGAGGTCCCTGCAAAGAGAGGTGTGTCCCTTGCTGTGGGTGGAGGCACATCTCCCCTCCTCTTACAGCCAGGTCTACCACAGAGGAGAGCACAGATTAGGAAAAACTTCATGGAAAGGGTTGTCAGGCATTGGGACAGGCTGCCCAGGGAGGCGGTTGAGTCACCATCCCTGGAGGTGTTCAAAAGACACGTAGATGAGATTCAGGCACATGGTTTAGTGACAGTGTTAACAGTGGACTCGACGATCTTGAAGGTCTTTTCCAACCTAAATGATTCTGTACTACAACTAGGGACATCAGGAAGGGTCTGGCATGTCACCGGCTTCAAAGTGGTCCAGATGCAGACTTAGTTCTGGGCTTCATGGCATTATGGGGCACTTAAAAATTTATTCATGTGAGTTTGGAATATGTCCAGCTTGCATCAGAGTTGCTAAAATAAATACAATACAATGAGGTCAAGCTAATCTGTTTTTACTTTTTCTGGACAAATATGGTTATTACTCAAGTGAAAACTCACAGGAGATCTGCTATTGTTTGTGTCACTCAGGAAACAGAAGACAGTGGAGACACTCTTCCTAAATAGAAATACTTCAGGATTCTATTATTTAATAGAAGTCTCATACAAACTAGATTAGATTGAAAGTATGGACTAGGCACTTAGCAGCAAGCCAAAATCAGAATTGGTTTTTGTCCCTTTAGGGCAGTTCCCGAGACATATGGAAAGACTGCAAACTTCTTAGCGTCTTTTGAGAGCAACTCGCTCAAACCAGGTTTCAATGGTGCTTAATTTGGTTTCACAGCCCTCCTTTCATATTTGCTTTCGTGTCTTTTTGCACACACGGCAAATGGCTCTTCTGACCTTCATTATCAGTTATTGGAATGTAACACTTGGACAGGAACATTAAGATCAGCCTCTCCTTTGTCTCTGCCCCTTGATAACAAGCTCTCAGGATGCACGTTCATGAGATAACTGTTACAGGACACAGGGATGCAGCCATATCCCCTCTCTCAGATACTGTAGCATGAGAATGAGTCTTCTTGAATGGGCTCTGTTCACTGCCACGTCCTGTGGGACAGTGCACGACACACCCTGTGCCACCAGCTCCCCCAGATGTGAGGAAAATGCTTTCCACAGGCCAGTTGCCGCTACAGGAGTGACCATTCCCTACCTGCCCAGCACCTTGTCCCTCCTGCCTCTCACAGCCCTTGACTGTCCCTTCCCATCCCTCCCAGCTCCCCACCTTTCGCATACTGGGGTGCCACATCCCACTGGTTCCCCCCTCCTCATCACTCCTCCGGAGCCCTCCATGGCCCTCAAACAGAGCTGTGGGGCAGAGGAGATGGAGGGTCTCCCAGGGGTGCCTGCAGCCCCCCCCATGGTTGGAGAGGGGCAGAAGAGTGCAGCCATGACACGGCTTGCCCCAGCCCTGGTTCTCTGGCGGTGGAGATGGGCTCCAGCCCCAGTGGGACCAGGGTGATTCACAGCAGCTGCAACACCAGCAGTGCATCCGTACCTACTGCTGGCAAACACACCAAAACCCCCCACCTGCTAAAATCTGGGTAATAACAGCCACAGAATCATAGAATAGTTTGGGTTGGAAGAGACCTTCAAAGGCCATCAAGTCCAACCACCCTGCAATGAGCAGGGACATCTTCAACTAGATCAGGTTGCTCAGAGCCCCGTCCAGCCTGGCCTGGAATGTCTTCAGGGATGGGGCATCCACCACCTCTCTGGGCAACCTGGGCCACTGTTTCACCACCCTCATTGTAAAATATTTCTTCCCCATGTCTGGCCTGAATCTCCCCTCCATTAGTTTGAAACCATTACACTTGTCCTATCGCAACAGGCCCTGCTAAAAAGCCTGTCCCCATCTTTCTTATAGGTCCCTTTTAAGTAAAGTACAATCATCCCCTTCCCATCCCCACCCCCCCCATGTTACCTCTCCCGCGCTGGGACATTCCATGTAACAACACACAGCAATTTCTTTAGTCATCTTCTCTTTAGTGACATTCTGGGTGGCGTTGAAGCAGACAAATAGTTATTACATTACAATTTTCACCTAGCCATTTTGAGAAACGATCAGCTGTACGAGACCAGCAAGCAACCGCGGCCGGGTGTCTCAGGCTCACGGGGCACGGCTGGCCCTGCCGGAGGAGCGGAGGGAGGTGCCGCCAAGGCGCTCTGCTACTTCTTCTCGTTTCGGCTGATAAAGGTGAGGAGGTCCATCGCTGTGACCACACCAAACACCATCTGCTTCGTGAAGGAGCTGCCGTTTCCCTTGACTGTGAGCACAGAAAACACCAGTTTAGTGAAACAGAAACAAAAAAAAACAAACAGCCGCAAACCAACCAACCGACGAAAAACAAACAAAAAACCCCAAACCAAAACAAAACCAAAAGGAAACAAAAAAAACACATCAAAACAACCAACCAAACGAACACCCTCCCCGCCCCCAGCTTTGCAGAGGCTGCTATTCATTTATTAAAATAAAACATTAATGGACGCAGCAGCTGTCTCTGCTCTGCCTCAACAGAAATGACTGATGCAGCCTCAGCCGGGTTACTGGGATCACGGCAGGGAGGTTTTAGCTGCAAATAATGAACCCTTTGCCAGAGCAGGAAACTTAATTTCCCAGTTGTTTTTACTAAACTTCTGTTCCAGTCCTGCTTCTATCACAACACAAAGTTTTCAGGTCAGACTAATGGCACTCCTTAAGAGCAGCAGCGACACGCTTTCGTCTCTGTTCTCATAATGTCTTACACTTCCATTAATAAAACAACATTGCAGCAATTGCTTTAACTATCTGATAAATGTTTTCTTAACTAAAAATTAAACTAGCCACCAGAGTCCAAACACAAGATAAAATGTAAGCTCTGAAGGCCTGGGAAGAAAGTAATAAATAAGAGGTTAACCATGACACCATTAAAACAGCAGCTCTGGAAAAGAAAACAGGTGTTGTTTGAAAACCACAGCAAGAGTCACTGCATACAGCTGGCTGATACTTTCTGGTGGGTGTCATTTAATTTGCAGATACCACTTAATTTATATTAAAAATGTGATACAAAATAGGTTTTTGTTATCATATGTCAGCATAGGGGAAATTCTGCCTAGCATTATTTTTGGTGGCAGAATCGGAAATGTGCATCAAAGGCAGTTTTGAGTTGCTGACTTTTGTTTGCAACATTTTGTGGGAACACAACTGGACTCGCAAGCCAGTTTTAGAGTTGATGGGGCTTTGGGGTGGCAGACCACGGAGGCACAGGCAGAGGGGCTGGGATGTTTGCGCACAGTGGGTTTCGAGGCCCTGAGTTCAGCAAACAGCCCTTCGCTGGGAGTCGATACAGTGCAATATCACGTGCTGAGCACCATAGGAATGCTTTGCATGTTCAATGTATGTGCAATCCCATAAAATCAGTACAACCACACCCTTCGGCTCTAATTTGAAGACCTAAATATAGGTCTTCTGACTGCTTTTTGATGTTGCTCACACTTTAAACAAAGCAACTCCCTTGAGATAAGGCCAAATTTGTACTTTTAGAAGTTTTACGGTATAGTTGTACTGGAAAGTTGCGTTAGGTCAGATTTGCGGAGCAGCACCTGTCACCACACCCATTTCAGTCAGAGGAGCAACAAGGTGTGATCCCTGCTGCTGTGGATGCGTCAGCAACCTAATGTGGTCCTACAGCACAGGACTCTAGTGGGTCAGTTTGCTTCACCAAGGAGAAGGTGGCTGTACAGTGCTTTGAGAATAAACCAAAGCTCCTGGTACAGCTGCTTTATAGGACTAATCTAATGGTGTTTCCGAATTGACAGAGCACCCCTATGCCCAGCCGTGATCCAGGTATGGCTTATACACAGATGTCCCAGGCCACACACATCAGTGTGTACTGTGGCTCCTGACTCACGTGCCCCACCACATGGCTTGCCCATGGTCCCACACATTTATCTTCAGCTTTCTCGACTCACCCTGGACCGCCAGGGTAGGTATCTGATATGCCCCTTAGCATATCAATTTACCCAGACCCCCTGGGGCACACAGGCATGGGGACATCTCTTGGCTGCGTCTCCAAGGGTAGCAAGAACAGGGGTGCTGAGAGAAGATGGCACAGCCTCTGGTCATGGACAGCAGAAGGTCTTTAAGTGGTAGGATGTAGGCTGTGTAGTTTTTGCCCTCGCACCTACACGCCTGAATTCCACCTAAGCTTTATCTAAGGTAACCAAGTGCTCTTTTTGACCTTGCCCCTGGGATACTAAACCTGTGGAGATCCCTAATGTCCCCCATGTTTCCTCTTTTGCCCACAACCAGCAAGGTCAAAAGACTAAACAAATACTGGAGGCCGAAACCTACATCTGTGCAGTAAAGGCACTGCGATCTAAGCTGCTGCCTGCAGTCCACCTCAGCTGTCAGAAGAGGGGACTAAATGAAATCCCGTAATAAATACCTTTGCAACCTCAAAAGTGGGTTTCCATGGAAAACCGTGAGATGAGGAGAGGGTATGGAGCTGCTGGGTGCTTCAGCATCACCCCTGCATGGGGGGACAATGCAGGTCCCACGGCCAGGATCTGAGAAGTGCTCCTGCAGGTCACACAGCCCGCAGCGCGCTGGTCCCAGGCTCCTGTGGTTAAGGCTTGTGCCCTCTCTCCTCAACCCCGTGGTCTCAGGAAAGGAAATGGGTGAATAGTTGGCAGTTCCAGGGCTTCGCAGAGCCACGGGACAGAAATCCTTCCTGCAAAGGCTCAGGGGCTGCACCTGTGGAGCAGCTGCACAAACTCAGCTTGAGAATTTCCCTCTCCCCTCTCAAACATCCGTGCAAAGCCTGTACAGTGCTTCTGCAGATACCTACACTGCATTTGCTCATGTACAACAATAGCAAAATGGTCATTCTCCAGGATGCAGGAAAGCTTCCCAAGGTTGTCCTCCAGGCCAATCTAAAAAGGACAGAAAAAGCCATTCTACATTTCACTTCACATTTAAAGGACAGCATCAAGGATCCTGACTCCTGTCTCTGACTGTAGCCCTGAATGCGCAGGGTGGCAGCCAGCTGGACCAGGACCAGGCACACCTCACCCACCCACAGTGTTCTGGAGAGATGAGCGGGGATGCAGGCAACCTGCAAACCTGCCTTTGCTGTAGCTGAAATACAGCGCTGTCTCCTCCCAGCCCAAAGGGCCTCTACGGACAAGCACGGGGTAATGGCTCCTGCTCCCCTAAAACACCGTCCATTTACCTCACTCCGTCTCTGGACGGCTGATGGCCGTCTGACCAGGCATCCCTCCCCTGCACACCCACAGGACTCGCCCTGTGTCCCATCAGAGCCCAGGCCTCTTGCCCCAGCCCTGCCGAGCCCTGGGAATGTCTGGGCTGTGCTTTCAGAGGGGGAGAGTCCCTGGCTGGATGAAATCCTCTGACAACGTCAGAATGAGGGTGGGCATTCACACGCTTTGCCCCTGGCATGAAAGCTCCCACATCTGAACCCCACAGGCTTGGCAGCATTTTGCAGGTGCCCGTCCTTACCCTCATCTCCATAACATCCCCATTGCTTTCCCCACCTCTCTACCTTCACCTCTCTGCCTTTTCTCCTAGCTCCTCTCACACCTCAGGGTGGTGGTGCACCTCTTCCCCCTTCTCTATCCCCAAAAAGTAGTTGACACTAGTTACAGCCTTAGTGGTACCTTTGAGAACTGGTCATAGATGACCTTCGTAACGGGGTCTGAGAATTGTGCGTTTCCACTCAGCACCGACGTGAGGGTGTTGCTCAGGGTGATCATTCCCAAAATAAGTCTGCAACGGAACAGCGAGTTTTCCAAAAGGTCAGACCCGAGGTAGGGCACACATTTAATGTAGGGGCTGAACTGCTCCCCTTGAAGTCAGTGACTAAATTGCTGCTGCCATCAGATTTTTGCTCATGTGAGCAGGACAAGAAGATCCCTGTCCTCACCAAGCTGTCGGTTTAACAGCAGTTAAAGTCTTCTATTGCAGTCCAAGACTCAGCAGCTGCGAAAAGTAAAGCCCGTGGGCTCTCCAGTTGCTTATCTGAGTGGGTTTCCCACCCAGCCCTCACCTCTCCTCTGGCCTCCCCTTGCCTGTGCACTGATCCAACATCCTCCGAACTCAGTAGGTACTGGATTTGGCGTTGACCTTAACTAGCTCACTTACAGGGAGCTTTCTTGCTAAATCTTCACAAGGAGGCAGATGATACTTTAAAAATATGCATCACAGAATCAAACGCCAGAGCCCCGTCACTGGATAAGTAAATGGGACTTTCTCTTTAGCTCCATCATGGCTGCTTTTCCCATGGAAATGGCCATCTCAGTAATGAGTAAAAATAGTTACCCTGATTCAGCAACAACAGGAGCTTGGTCATATCCTCTCTCCTGGAGGATCTCAATTGCCTTTTGACAGCTGACTTCTGGGAGGAAAATGAGAGGGGCTGAGAGATTCAGTTTCTGCACCTTGATGTTCCACCACCTGTTGGAAGACAAATGGCAGCACCAAGCTGTTACCCTCTGCTGCGCAGCTGTGAGCCTTGCTCAGGGAGGCAAGGCCAGTAGAGGTGAGACCACCCGCGCAGAGATACTCTGCCTGCCTGCAAAGCTCACCCCACTGCTGTCCCCCAAGGCAGTAACGCTACAATTCCACCATGACCAGGTCTTGTTGAAGCCAAGCTTTCCCCACACCCAGCGTTCATACAACTTCAGAGGCAGGGCTGAAGCGAGTAGCTGGCAAGTTGCTGAGCTGCCCTGAATCCAAGGAAGCTACTGAGGCCTTCACTTCAAGCTCATGAGTGGAGGAGGCCTATCAGTTTTATTTCTTTAGTTTGTATCCTTGGTCCTCAAAATGCAGCATTTCCAGCTTCTCCAGGAGAGAGCCTGGCAGAGATGCTCGTGTGACTTATGAGGGACAAGCCACGCTCTTTTGCTGGGGACCACGAGCAACTCCCAACTCAGATCAGCCCTTTGTCTTTGCAGAAAAGGCCGGACAGTGATAGAGGCTGGAAGGGCCAATAGCAATTCTAACTAGGCATGAGAGGCCTTGGAAATGTATTGAGTTTTTAAGAAAATTTTGCAATAATCTCTGGTTATAGTAACCCAAAGGAGCAGGTGACATCAATAAGGCCTGCTGTCTTTAAAGTGGGACTAGATGCTTTCTAAACAGCTAGCATTTGCTCAGCCACATGTCAACTGGCACCAGCAGTTTGTCTGCGACTCCCTGACTTGAGGGGACTCTTTCCCCATGGTGTGCAAGAGACAGCTGAGTTGGTCATCTTTTCTGTCCCACAGCTCTGGAAAACGAAAATGAACTGCTCCCTGTCTGAAAAGACCTCGAGAGCTGTTTGAAAGAGTGCTTGCTACAGGAGGGACTCATTTCCCCTCTGGCCCAATGTTCCTTTGAACATCAGTTGTAGAGTAAAGAGAGGAGGTTTTGAGTGGGGCTAGATGTCCACCACAGCTGTTCTGCTCAGCAGGGTTTAGGTGGCCTGGAAAATGATTGCCACATGGGAGTAGTTCGGCAACTTCAGAACAGAAATGGCTCCTTTATAGACTTTGATTGGAGAACTGGGATATTTGACTACTCAGAGGGGGGGAGCTGACATTACAGCCCCCGCAGAGGGATCCAGACTTAAGTGCATTTTTTCTAAATACTAAAAGATGATATTTTCCTTTGAAGATAATAATTTACAGATTCAGAAAGCTGATTCCCTTATTGCAGTTTATACCAGCGAAGTTGTCTTACCAAGGCTTGTGCTCCTGGACATCATTTAGGAAACCGTTTTCTGTCATCCACTTATCATTCAAAAATTTGGACCTAGAAATCACCAACAAAGAGCGAGTCTGTGAGCCTTCCAGAAGAAGTCGTGCTTTGTTTCATGCACTAGACCGCAGCACTGCCCTGGGGCTCCCATGATTTTCGCAGCTGGCTGCTCTTAGTGCCTTTTAAGGTCAATGGGAGCTGTAGGTGCTCAGCAACTCTTAGAAGCACGTCAGCTATTTATCTTCCTAACTTTAGGCATGCAAGTTCAAAAACTATAGCTTGACTGATTCCTGCTCCGTGCAGTAAATCAGTGACAAGAGGAAATAAAACCGGAGTGTCCAAACACCCAGTTCCTGGTGCTCGCCATGGCAGTATGCTATTTCTCCCTGTTGTGCATTTTATTGTGGGTTTGTTTGTTTGTTTGTTTATTTCCTGTGAGCTGCTCCAGGGAGACTCACAGCTCTGGGCTCACTCTGGGTGCTGTGCTATCAGAGTCAGAATCATAGAATCATAAATTTATAGAATAGTTTGGATTGGAAGGGACCTTCAAAGCTCATCCAGTCCAACCCCTCTGCCATGAGCAAGGGCATCGTCAACTAGATCAGGTTGCTCAGAGCCCCGTCCAGCCTGGCCTGGAACGTCTCCAGGGATGGGGCATCTGCCACCTCTCTGGGCAACCTGTGCCACTGTTTCACCACTCTCATTGTAAAAAATGTCTTCCTCATGTCTAGCCTGAATTTTTGGGGTGGTTCTCCAGCAGCTCACACCACCTGGACTCAGCAGTGCTAAGCTAATGTCACTGAGGGGCCCCACAGCCCCAGCCCAGGCCCTATGCAGAAAGCGTGGGAGGCAGCTGTGGGAGCTCCCACCCCAACCAAAGCCGGTGAGGAAGCCAGAAACTCACATGTAGTTCCTGACGGAGTCGGGCAGGATGACGACACAGCGCTGACCTTCCTTCAGCTCCTTGGCAGCCCGCACAGCGACGGACATGGCACTGCCCGAGCTGCCACCTGGATGGGTACCGAGAAGAGAGAGACAAGTGTCGTGGCTGCTCAGGGAACAGGGCCACAGTCCCAGTGTGAGGGGCACGGCACTGCCCCAGCTCATGGTGTGTGGGCACCCAGGCAAAGCAGTAGCAGAGGTGGCACCTTGTACACCAGGGCAGCTCAAGATGCTGGGAGTGGGAGGACAATCGGCCCCACAGCCTTGTAGGGTTTAGGGTTGGGAAGAGGGAAGGGACAGAAGGGATGTGTTCATACGGTGGCTCTTGGCCATGTGCTTTTGAGGAAGCATGAGAGTCACCTTATGAACTTCAGGAACTGCTTCTTGTGGTGATTCTACAGGCAGTCCAAGGGCTGAAAGATTCAATATGGGGACATTCATACCACTGCTGCCCATGCCATACCCTTCGTTCAGGTGAGGAGAAGACCATGCCAAATCTAGAGCTTCTGGCTGACATATTTGGCCATCAAAGATTGGCTTTAAATGCATTGTAAAGACTGAAAAAACCATAAACATTACATTCATGCTTGGAATGCCAGGCCAACGTGATGAGAAGACTTAAATGCTCCCTGTGTCTGTGTGCACGCATGTGGTTTGCTGCACGTAGGGAAAGCAGGTCCCTGCTTTAGGGAGGCAATTCTTCCACCGGTAGTTTGAGTACTGGAAGTCAAACACATTCCACTATCTGTGTGCCAATTACACACTGCATTCAAGGCAGCACGTATTTTACAGCAGGCTAGTTAGCACTGGGTTGCATTTTTCAAACAAATGAGGAACAGCCCTGAAAAATGCAGTTCAGGGAACATGAAGCTATTCATGAATTATAGTTAAGTTCAGCAAGTGGTTTCTGTTGAAACACAGTAACTCTGTGCCTGCTAGGTTAAATCAACATTTAAGTGTTTCATTACCAATGGCCTGATGTTTTTCAAAACTCCCTGGATGTGAGCAGGCAAGACTTTTATCGGCTCTAACTACAAGCCTGCATATTGTCTGGTCCTGGAAGCAAACATACAGCTATCTGCTCAGCGGCAGGAAAAGTTGAAAAAAGGCTGATGCTGTGTTGAGGCTCTTTAGGGTACAGGCAGGGTCTCTCTGAGGGCACCTGTTAATTTTGGAAAACCGGTGGAATCACTTACAGCTTGCTGGCACAGGAAGAAATAGTCAGTAAGAACATCTTACACTTTCTTTATTTTCAGACTTTCCTGGTCCAAACCTGGCACCTCTAATGTGGCAACTGTTCAATGACAGAGTACAGTCTTACAGAGCTGTTAGCGGAGCAACAGTTTTAGCCCACCTGTCCTGCCCCAAGTCCCATTAATCCTCTCTTCAGCCTGGGTAACACTACACCACACAGAGATAGGCCTGAAGATCCAGTTCCATGTGCAAAAGTGCTTTGGTAAGAGGAGAGTTATTGCTTCTATAATTATTGCAGCCCATGAGTCAGATCCCAGACCACGGACTCACTGCCACACGTCTGAAGTCTACAGCAACCTAGCCGAGGGTCCGGCCACTCAAACCTGTTAACCTATAACAGACACAAAATGCAAAGAGCACCTACCCCAAAGCTTTTTGGTCCCAAAAGGATGATGTTCATAAAGTTTGTTAAGAGAAGCAATTATTGTCGTTGGTGCTTACCACACAATAATCCCTCATCTCTGATCAGCCTGCGAGACATGATGAACGAGTCTCTGTCGTTGCATTTATACCACTGATCAACCACCTGAAGAGAAAGCAAGAATGTTGGGTCTTGGCATTGTTATTTCAGGCTGTACCAACCCTCTGAGGCGTGCCATGGTGTTGACGCCTACAACATCTGGCAGCTTTGAGTTGCTTTCCGCACTTGCTGAAAGCAAATGCATTTGTCAAGGCATCCTTGGTCCAGAGGGCATGACGTTGCTTGCAGGCACCCCTGCCAGCCTTTCCAGCCAGCACCCTTTCCTTGGAGAGCTGAGGATGTCTGACAGGCCCAGAGTTAGGATGCAGAAGAGAGAGTGGTGTTCATGATGTCCTGGGCTAGGCTACACTAATGGTCCAGATTTTACCAGGCAAAATCAGATCCAACTACAAAAAGAGTGCTGGGTTATTATAGGTCACAGCTCTAAAGCCATGCACCAACAGCAGAGATGTTGTTTGCACAACATCAGAAAACAGAAAGAACATGGGGTCTGAGGCTGTGGGGGACATTTCTAAGAATGAGGCCAGGGAAGCACAGGCATCTTGAGTCAAGGCTTTAAATCCCTATGCCTGGTGGCAACTGACAGAACAAGAAGAAACTTGATGAGAATCTGCACAACATTCACAATCTGTTGTCTTACACGTCTTAGATCTTTTCTTCCAGCCAATAAACAGTGTGGGGTTTCTGCTGTGTGCATGTGGTGCCTATGAGAGCAAAGGCTCAGGAAGCACTAATGTGGTGAAGAGTAGCCTCAGACTGACCTCTTCTATGTGATCATAATACAAGAGGCACACTCTGAACATCACTGAGGCCGAGCTGAGGCAGCTGATACTGTGGCATATTCCTTGTTTGCTACTGTAATTGACCCTCATATGTCAGTTATAATCAGATTTACTCAGAGAGATGCTTTAGGGCTGAGGCCCCAACTCCCACACAACACTTGTTCTGCACTGGGAAGGCACACAAGTAGCCTTGAGGATGAGCCACAGCCAGGCGCCAGAGCTGGCTACCTCTGGACTTGGGATCTGGTTGGATGCAAAGCCAGAGGTCAAACAGGGGCCTATTATCACACAGTCACTTACTGATCTGTCAAGGACAGTAGGGATAAAGTCGTGCCCAATGCCCTCCACCTCGATGTTTGTCGTGTTCGTCCTGTTCAACTCACTGGGCAGAGCGACGATGGAGCCATCGGGATCTACACCAATGATCTTCAAGGTAAGGAAGAGGACACAAAAGGAGTTCAGAAATAGTCAACCACACATCTCAAAGGAAAACATTACTCATGCCCTTCACTGCAATGTTTTCCTTCCCATGATATTAATATTCTTATGCCCTGGCAGCATGGAGATCTTCCAGGACAGAAAGGTCCTGTTTCCCACTGGCTTTTTAAGAAGGTCCTAGGTAGAGTTCAGCTGCTGCAGAAGCGACTGGTGGCTTGAAATGTTATCACTCTCAACGTGTTTCTTGTAACCCCCTTTGGCAGAGCCTGTTGCTTCCAAAGCTCAACTCTTAGGATACTGTGAGCGCTCCTTAATCTGCTCCCAGTGCAAAGCCAGCCAGCTAGCCCAGACCTGGGGAAACCCATGGCCACAAACATCCGTTCTGCATATGGGTGTGCTGGCTGACCCTGGCACTTTCCTGGCTGCTTATAGCTCAGTGTACGGGCTGAGGTTGCCTCCCTGAGCATTCGGCTTGCGAAGGGATGGTGACACTGCTCCACAAGCAGCTTCAAGCAGTCAGTGGGGTTATCTCCTGCCCAGGTTCACCTGTGGCTGGGTTTACACCATGTCAATTTGCTTCTGGTGGACCAGGGATTGCTCACAAGCCTCCAGCCTGCCTTGAAGCACAGGTTCTGCAGAATGAACACCTATGACTGATGTCAACCAGACAGCACGGAGGCTTTTGCAGTGGCAGATGAGAAGCACGTGCACAGTCCGTGCCTCCCACAGAGCTGCCAGAGCAGGAACTTTCAGCAGCCAGGTTAACCACGAGCAGAAGCAGTGATGCTGTCAGCTGGGCCAGCCACTTCTGCAGGGGACATCTGACTGTCCTGCAAAGGGCAGGGCACTGGGCAGAGTGGGATTAGTAATGGGGCTGTGGAGCCTTTGCCTTCCAAGGCACTCAGGTGGATCTAGGTCAAGCTGAGCACAACATCAAATTGCTTCCAACAAAAACCAGGCTCACTGTGAAAAAAACAAATAAGTGGAGACAACAACTGCCAGCTCAGGTGAGCCATGGGGTTAGGCTTGATCAAAAGCACAGGCAGGAAAACCTGAGGGGGGCAGGACTCCCAGCGCACAGCCCTGCCTCCCAGCTTACTTTGCACTCCGGGCACTTCTCCTTCAGCTTCCTGGCAACGCCGGTGATGGTGCCTCCTGTGCCAGACCCAATCACCACCATGTGGACCTTGCCTGTAGGTTAGGGAAGAGAGAGGCATGCAGGGACTCAGCATGGCCTCCAGCACAGCCTCCCGCTTATTCAGGGTCCTGTGCAGGGGCAGACGCTGTGCCCTGCAGCTGCTACAACCCTGTGCAGTCATAAGTCATGCTGGTGGCCAAAGTGTGGTCCTGCTGAGAAGCTTGGATAAGCTTGCAGGATCTGAGCACAGCTAATATTGCCTCAGCACAGGGAGCTGAAGGTGAAATCCAGATCTCCCACTGGTGTTCGTGATTCCTCCATCTTTGACATCTAGTGGCTTAAGGGGGAGGGAGGATCTCAGCATTTCCAGGCCTTTCAAACCACACCACAATGAAGCGAAGCATGCACGTGAGTAGTAGCACATGTCAGCAACAGGCACAAGTTTTCAGCTAGTGTTAGCATCCACAGTGGAGAGAGGGCAGAGCTCTGCCATGGTACCTGTGTCAGTCAGACATAGCCCCACTGGCATCAGTCATATTATCCTGAATTGGGACTGCTATGAGCAGAATCAGAGTCAGGCCTTCAGAGCCTTATGCTCCAGCTATATTGGGAAAAGGGAACTTGTAATTCACTGCTGGCAGCCAGCAGGAACAAATCCAAATATTGTAGCGGAGGGAAGGCTGGGACTTTCTTGTTCCTGTTGCTACCCAGCTGCTTTACTGTTACAATAACTGCTCTCCAGCTACAGCCCTTGAGTCCTGTTTACATTTCACAGTCCTCCCAGTACTGTCAATAAATTTCACTTCTGTCTGCACAGACATGGACTGGGATAGTCCTTTAAACTCCCCCAGCTGCCACATCAAATGTCATTAGTCTGTGAAGTTTCAGTCTAGTTTGATTTCCAAATGAGTGTGCTGGATCAGATGCAGCCAGTCATGCCCTGATAGACTTATATTCCCCAGTGAGGCCTCTTGGGCCATTTTGTGTTCTCAGCTGACAGGTCACAGAGATGTTGTAGCCTCTGAGAAATGGGTTCTTCCTCTTTGGGTACAGCCTGAATTTGTTAAGCCTCTGGTCTCCTCCTTCAGGCTTTTGAAACAGGGGGCTGTAGCAGGGAAGTCTTGCAGGCTCAGGTGGATCTGGAGTGGATTATGTGAAGCTACCACAGTCCGCGTATCAGTATTATCAAGGGTGCCTTCAACTACAGAGGCCCTTTTGGCTATTTCTAGACATTTAGAACAAGAAACGATGTAAACCAAGTCTCTCAGAGAGAGCTATAGCCCTCTGCACATCCTCAGCACATAGAAACAGCAGCACAGACAGTACCTTCACACTGCTCCAGGATCTCCTCAGCCGTGGTGTCGTAATGAGCCAGGGGGTTGCTTGGATTTCGGTACTGTTTATTACAACAGACAACAAACAGCGTGAGTTGCTGTCTGAAGCACAGATCAGATACCAAACTAGCAATAGCTTCTGATGAGCTTTACCCAAAGCATGCAACTGCCCCCCCCCGCACTCCTTGGCAAGACGTAGACTGCAATCTGGCCAGGCCAGGTCACAGGTATTCCTCCTGGTTGTCACTTTGGGACAGGTTTCTAAGGATTTGTCCACGTTGGAAGATTAAATGTGCCCCAAACCACTCACTCTTTGGCAGCTGGTGACTATTAGTTTGGGAGTGGCGGGGCTGTCCCATATGCCACATTGCCAGGTTTTGTGAGATCTGGTGGTTTTGTTAAAGCCCTAGCCGCTGGAGGCAAGAGAGCTCCTTGGTATTTTAGCTCTTGCTTAGGTAGAAGCATTTTAGCTTTTTCTGTTGCCCTGAAAGAGTTGAAAACACAGTCCCACAATACTCCTAAAAGCTCAGGAAAAAAAAAAAACCTCCTAAAAAAAATATTAGAAAACTTTTTTCAAGTATCATATATACATATACAAGTTTGAGAACTGTTTTGTCATTTAGCGATATTCATGGCTGGCAGTGCAGCAAGTTAGGTGGCTCGTAACTGTGGGCCAGAGTAGCTGTCCTGCATGTACAGAGGGGTTTACTACAGGTGGGACACAGGTACAGCACTGAAATGTGTGCACCCCATGTTCACGCCCATAGACCAGGCTGCTTCTGAAAAACATGTTCAGACATTGAGCTCCCTTTTTCTTTATAGGAGTGAACTTCCCTGACTTTTCTGCACTGTGGGGGCTCCCTACTCATTATAGAGATGCTCCTGCAGCAGGGTCAGACCAGAGGGAGAAGTGCCCTCCTGTACAGACCCAGTGCTGCAGGAACTGCTGGTGTGAATCACTGGTGCTTGCCCTTTAGAGCATGAGGCTCATTTTTGAAGCAGAACAGAGGCTGCTAGCCAGGCATAAAAAGTGTTAGTATTTTTTTTTTTAAGGTCAAAGTTAAATCTGAAGCAATTCGAGGAGCTTTTGAAGTGTGCAAGAAAACACAGCCTCACCCACATCCAGGCTTTGGCAGAAGTGTTACAAGTTTGGAAGTGTCCCTTATTTTGTTTCTGTCACACCGTGCTTTACAGAGGAGCGATTAAATTTCAAATACCGTAAAACACTGATGAAATCTGCCTCCATTGCTGGTTCAAATCAAACCCCAAAACACAAGCACACTTGGAGCACACACTATAAACCGTGTTTGGAAAGACAGTCAGTGAAGGAATGGTGTTTACCTGGTCCAGGATGTGAGAGTTTGGGATTTCACTTTTCAGCTTCCAGGCAACACGAATGTTAGACTCTGGGGCATCAAAACGGGCACATGGGGTCCTCACAATCTGAACACCCAGAGCCTTCAGAATATCGATCTTTGGGAGGGAAGAGAGTAGATGTTAACACGAGTCATCCCACATACTGCTGGTAATCCGAACCTGCAGACTTACGGCAGCCTCAGATGCCAGAGGAGCTTTGCACGTGGGAGACATTTAGCATTTGGAGACACAATGTCCAATTCTCAGTTATACTATCTCTGACATCCTCCTGGCACCCAGGACCTTGTGCTTGAAGCTGGCACAGGGATTCAAGCCTGGCCTCGTGCCCTGTCCTACTTGCAGGGCAGGAGGGGGGCACAGCAGAGGTAGGTAACGCTGTGCTGCTCCTTGGTGCCTGCGGAAAGGGGCAGAGGGAACCAGGTAAGGGAGCAGCATCTCCTGTGTGGTGTGGTCTGAGCCCCTGCATGCAAAGAGGTCTTAAAGCTGCCTTCACCCCAGCTGTCTTTGTCCCTTCTCTTCCCTCACCAAGAATGGGGAAGGAGCAAGTACAAATCAGCCCAAGGGTATTAAATTCACAGAGACATGTGGCTGTTGGGAGGAGAGGTGATCAAAAGAGAAGGGTGGGTGAGTGTCAGGGCACCTGGAGGTGAAGCCTATGGCAGCTGGAGGTGGCATCTGATCCAGACTGAGCTTAAGTGAGATATAGGTTGAAATGAGGGTAATGATTTGGAGAAGGGCTCAGCTTTTAGCCAAGTCAGGGTCCAGGTCTGCCTTCGCTGACATGCGTTCAGCTGAGAAGTTGCCAGGCTTTTGGCTCCCCGATGCAAAGATTTCTGCCATCTCCAGGGTGGCAGATTCACCTGATCACGAGCTCTCATGCAAATAACTTAACTGCCATGCAAGAAAGCAGGCTCAGATAACCATAAGTGTCCCCAGGTTAAAGAAAGCCGTAGAGACACAGAGAGACCCAGTGACACATCAGACATCAGAGGGGGAGTTAGCAGGACTGGCAGCCGAGTCCCAGCGCCCTGCTTCCCTCTCCTCTGCTCCATCCAGCCCCTGCCCTTGCAGACAGCAAATATTGCTGTATTTCTCTGCGGTCACACACCGTGTTTGGCTAATGTGTGACCCCAGCTGCACCGCTGACACTAGATAATCAGCCAGGCCATCACAGCGTGGTTTTTTTTATCAAGACAAAATCTTCTGAATAACTACAAAGCTATGTCAGTGTGTGCAGCGAGGCTTGTTGCCCTTTGAAAGAGAGGGCATTCTATCTCTAGAAAGAGAGAGGAAGCTTGTTACCCTTTAAAAGAGAGTGCATTCTATCTCTAGAAAGGGAGAGGCAGAAAGAGTCAGGGAAGGAGATGTTCCCCAGCTGCGGGGTAATACCATACAGAGTTCTGACCTTTTCCATGCTGATTTTCTCCGGCAAGACAATGATGCAGCGGTAACCTTTCACTGCAGCCACCAGTGCCAGCCCGATTCCTGGGTGGTGGGTAGGAAAGGGTATTGGTTGACAACAGCATTTGGCAAAGCTGACTGATGTACATTGCGTCCTACACTACTCTTTCCAATGGTGAGCATAACCTATAAATGCTCACAAATGACCTACAGGTGAGGGCATCCTCTGTGAGCCTCTTGGGATGTGCCAGGAGTGCCAGGGAGAACAGAAGGATGAGCTAACAGACGAGCTGAGCTGCAGCATAACTCTTGCTTGCAAGAGTCTATTAGCGTGGCACAGAGTGAACGGCAACTCTGGGCACCACTTTCCTTCCCTCACCGAGACTCAGGCCTCCTCCTTTGTTTTCCTAAACACAGGAGAAAGATTTTGCCTTCAGGAGTGCCTTCCCTGCCCCCTCAAATGCTCTCAGTTGGGAGGGAACACATGGAGCCGCTCATGTCACCCTGTGGCAAGCGGACAACGGGGACCTTTGCTCCAATTTCACCAGGGGTGATGGATGGAGCCAGCTGCTCCCCAGCTAGAGGGGGAAGGCAAGGTGGGAGCAGCGTGTCCCTGCAAGAGGGCACTGGGGGTTGCTGCGAGGAACATGGTGACCCCCTGGGAGAGCAGAGAGGCAGTGCAGTCCCCCAGGGGAACAGTACCAGGGTCACACAGGTCCCCTCACCCCCATGTCTGGGGGATGTCTGGGGAAGGAGTAGCTGGCTCTAGGGTGCCTGGAGCAAACAGGCGGATACAGAGCAAAATTCCTGGATATGAGCCCCATTTTTCATGGCTAGTAGGGGGGAGGCAGGGAGCACAGTGAGGGACACAGCCTCAGCTCTCTCTCGACAGCCTCCACCTTGCCTTCTCTCAGGAAAGCACACCGTGCACACACACGTCCCTGACATGGTGGGGACACTGGTGCAGGGACCAGCAAGGGGTTGTGGAAGCTTGCACCAATGGTTCTGTGCAGGCTGCAAAAGACAGGGGATGCTCCTCTGTTGTGCCCCTTCATCTTGTACCCCACCATAATCTAGTGCCTGAGCATGATGACAGTGACCAGGAAAAAAACAGATTATTTATGTTCCAGCCTGTCAGGGAAAACCTCTCTGGGAATCTCTGAATATCCAAGAGCTTCCCAGCCTGAAAACGCCTGGGGTTGCCGCAGCTCCTCCAGCTCCCGAGGACGTTTGCCTTGTTGCAAGGTAACCTGGCACAGGCATGGGACCTTCACAGGCCCTCAGGAATTTCAGCCATGAGGCACCTCAGCCCCCCGGGCTGCCTGCAGCCGCCGGAAGGGGAGCCAAGGGGAGGATGGAGCCAGAGCCACAGAGCCTCAAGCTGACCTTGTAATTGGCAGTGCAAGAGCTCCTGAAATCCCTAGCCCTCTCGCAGCACATCAGAGATGCCACCCTGCCCGGTACCCTGGTGGAAGGAGCATCCCTGCCCTTCCCACCTGTGTTTCCTGAAGTGGCTTCAATCAGCGTGTCTCCCGGTTTTATAATTCCGGCTCTCTCTGCGTCTTCCACCATCCTCAGGCTGATGCGGTCCTTCACACTGCCCCCTGCATTGAAGTACTCGCATTTTGCCACTGGAAATGAAAGGCAAGGCTCTGTCAGTGACCAGCTGCAGCTGGGAACACCAGCTCCCTGCTCCCCCAGCCCTCACTGTGGTCTTTGAGGACACCCATTCTGCCCCTGCGGGATGGTCCTTTGCTGGGTGGGAGCACATCCACTGTCTGCTTACAGAGTGCCACAGCTTGTAATGGGATTACCCACAAGTGTACCTGCCCATAGTCCATCTTTCCCCCACGTTCCGTCTACCTGCAGCACCCTGAAGGCAGTGGGCAGGCCTGGTAAGTCCAGGATGGGTTTAAAATCAACTGGATATACAGTGGTTGCTAGGGGGAAGGTCCCATGCCAGTACAATGCACCTTGTTGCCCTGCCTTGAGGACTTTTCTCTGAGCAAGGCACTGTCAAGGTTGACGGCAGAGTCTTATGGTCTCTCCTGGGGCACAGCAGTTATTAACGGGTATCTAAAAAGGCGCCCTTTTGTAGGGATGATCTGTAGTCCTGAATGTGGTGCCATAAAGAAAAACAAACAACAGAAAGGGCACTTTCAAGTGTCAGCCAAACTTACGCTTTCTTAGCTGAGCTACCAAGATCCAGGTAATGGAGACTTTTCAAGGCTCACTCAAACTGTTCCTAATCAGCGCCCCCCCGCCCCGCCCCGGCCCGCCCAGCTAATGCTTGGGGGAGGACTCTTCACACCAAGGTTTTGATGAGCATGTACATCTTAACTGATGGTACAGAGCTCTGTTTTAGGAACAACAGGGAGAAATGGGTACTGTGAAGGTGTCATTAACTTCATCACAGCAGAGACAGCTACTTCAGAATGGCAATCAACTCGATGATACCTGAGCAGCCAGAGCAACGGGGAAAAAAATCTTGTGCTCATCATTACATTCTACAATGCAAAACTACCAGCTACTCAGAGATCCCTGGAGGTAGAGAGATTACGAGGTTATTGTGTCCAACCACAACTGCTTCCTTGACACAGAATTGCTGCTGGCATTCCTGTGTTTGCTTGGTAAGAGGCTCTGTGCTGACCTGCAGCTCAGAGAGCACTGTGCAGCTGCTCTGCCTGTCCTGCTATCCTTCCCCTCCTGCACCAGGGGAGGGAGACACCATCCCAGCAAACAAGGTCTCCCTGGCTTCCTCACTGCTGTTTGCACCAAGTCTTCTCACTCCCGTTAGGTGCTTTCCTCAGCAAGACGTCCTCCAGGGGATAGACTGCTTCAGAGGGGGACCAGACATTGCAGATCTGCCCTTCCGCCTCTGCCACCTCTGCTCCATGGTCCCCTACCATTCCCTGAGGCCTCATTCCGCAAAGCAAGAGGTGGTGCAACATGGCGGCTGCAGGGTTAGAGGCCTGAGGATCCCAGATCCTGAGAAGGGATCTGATCAAAGAGCACAGCATGCTCCATGTGGCTGTTTGGCCAGCGGGGGCTGGCTGCCAGGTGGAATCCCTGCTGCCACACAGGATCGCAAGGTCCTGCTGTGCGCTTCTACCGGGTGTGAGCGCTCATCAGGTCTCCTTCCGACCCAGTTACATGACGCTCATCAGTCTTACTGCCTGAATCTTACTGTCCTTCTGCCCAGTTTGGTTGAAATTAATTAAACAGGGTTAAAAGTTACAATCATAGAATCATTTTGGTTGAGTGAAACCCTCAAGATCATCGAGTCCAGATGTTAACCTAACTCTGGCACTAAACCATGTCCCCAAGCACCACATCTACAAGTCTTTTAAACACCTCCAGGGATGGTGACTCCACCACTTCGCTGGGCAGCCTGTTCCAATGCTTGATAACCCTTTCAGGGAAGAAATTTTTCCTCATATCCAATCTAAACCTCCCCTGGCACAACTTGAGGCCATTTCCTCTAATCCTAACACTTGCTACCTGGGAGAAGAGACCAACATCCTCCATGCTACAACCTCCTTTCGGGTAGTTGTAGCAGTGATAACATCTTCCCTCAGCCTCCTTTTCTCCAGGCTGAACAGCCCCAGTTCCCTCAGCTGCTCCTCATCAGACTTGTGCTCCAGACCCTTCACCAGCTTTGTTGCCTCCTCTAAACTCTCTCCAGCACCTCAATGTCTGTCTCGTAGTGAGGGGCCCAAAACTGAACACAGGATTCAAGGTGCTGCCTCACCTGCGCTGAGTAGTGGAGGACAACTAAAGTTACAGGAAAGGAGACTGAAAAGTCCATACACGCAGAGACAGCCTAATCACATCATCCTTATTTCTGTAGGGGAGCAGGCTAAAAACAACGTTTACCTGAGGCAGCACCGGCACTACACTAACATCCCCTCAGGGAGTTTGGGTTCTGCAGGAAAACCTGTCCCCGCAGCGAGCACCTTGGCCTGGCTTTTAGCACCAGGACCTAGTACCTGTGTGGCTGATAAACCCAGCTCTCTGCAGCTCCTTCTGCCTGGGCAGGCTGTGGGCTGTCCCACTGTGCCCTTCGCCCTGCCCCAGCCACCATGTTTTGGGAAGGCTCAGCCAGTCTCTCCTGTGCATGCCACATGCTACCAGGGGTGCTGCAGCATCCCTGCCCCTTGTCGTGTTGTCATCCACCCATCCCCAAACTCAGCCCAGCTCTGCTCTGAGCTTGTGCTGCAGTTATCTGGAGGCAGAGACGCCTCCACTCCTGCTCATTGCAGCCTGAAAGTACCCTGTTTCTTCTGACAAATTACTTGTAGTGTAACCCAATAAGCATACCCAACACATGCCGCATCTGGCCCTCCCCCGTCTCTGCTTGCTCTCCATAGAGCCTCTTCTGAAGTCCCCCTCCAACACCGCCCCTCACCCTCATCTCATGACATGGAAAAACCTGGTTGAAAGGGGACACTCACAAAGCTCACACTTGAGCCCATAGGACTTCCCAATCTTGTTGACTCGGACCATTGGGGTGCAGCCAATTTTCTTCAGGATGTTGGGTAGGATCTTTGTTTCTTCTGACCTGAAATAATGCAGAAAAAAAAAAAATTCAGATCAAAGCAACTGCTATACAACGTGAACCAAAGTAAAATCTGAGTGAGGTTTCAGCAACTTTAGCAAAGACACTGAGATACAACCCAATTCCAAGAGAAAAGGTCGTCATCAACAATTAATGGCAACAGGAGTTAGTTACAGTTTTCCGTCACACTAACAATGTTATGAATTCTTTTGCATAAAAAATAGACTAATTTTCAGTGCTGTTCTGAAATGTCTCGTTCTGCAAGACTCTCAGCCAGGCTTATAACTACTGAGGTGAGAAGAGCTGAGAAGCCTTGGGATTTTATGTAGTGGGTGAGAAAGTCAGAAGGCTGCACACGGTACGTGGGTCTTCCTCTTTCCTCCATTCTACCCAGCACCACCTCTGCATTTCACATTTTCAGTTATCCCTGGGCCAACTATTGTTTGTCTGGCCAGGACTCCCAGACTCGCAAGGATGGCTCCAAGACATTGGAAAGGCCCAAGCCACAGGGGGCTCTGGAGGGTTTTTTGCAAATAATTAAACTGAGCTCTTGGATCAGTGCAATCCACCCTCCCAGTCTCAGTCAGACTCCGGCAGAAGCCAAGAACCACGTCACAGCGACTGCAACCAGGATGGAAAAGACGTGTTTCCCAACATGCAACCGAATGCATCTTGCCACGCGGCCAGGAAGACTGTGTCCTTGAACTGTTTAAAAGACAGGGAAAAGATTGATGAAGGCTGAGTTTATTGGGGCCACAAACATATTGACCCTGGTTGAGAGCCAGCACGTCTCTCTGAGTGGGGTGACGAAGACCCAATCCCTCACTGCTCAGCTCTCCTTTGCACAGCTCTTGCCTACTATCATCCTTTGAACCTTGAACCCAAGTGATCCTTGTCTGCTATTGCAGATGGCTGTCTGCTCACAGAAAGTCCATATGCAACATGGATGACATGCTGATTCACTTAAAGACACACACACACCTAGCTCCAGGTTTTGCAAGCGTGATATAAACGCTTCTTGTTTTGCAGGAGTACAGGGGTAGTAGTATTTTACTACTAGAAGGAGGCAGCCTCCTCACATCTCAAGCCCAGAAATTATGGAGTATTACACATACGGTGTTGCTTCTGTCTCAATGGAAAGTGTTACTGCGTGCACATTGCAACCTCTATTGAGTAGTGGTAAATGTAAGGCAGTAACTCAATAAATGAGCTTTCCCCACAGCTGCAGCCTTTTTCCATCTGCTCTAAAAGCCACCGAAATGCTCAGGGATTTCAGTGGGGCTGGGCCATGTTACCACAAGGCTCCAGCTCCTTCAGGTGGTGTGTAACTAGAGCCTGGCTTTCAAGAGAGTGACCTGCATATTACATTACACATCTAGATTGCAGGAATTTGGCTCGAGAGAAGCAAGCAAAACCAGTTATTTACCATCAGCCAGTAATTGTGGCAAATGAGATGCCACCGTGCCCTCTGGACACCAGCAAGGTGTGATACGGCATGGAGATGTGTTGTGCAGCTCCACGGTGTCCTGTAGTGGAGCCTGGCAAGGGAAGGGGAAAGGGAAAGGGAAAGGGAAGGGAAAAGGGAAGGGGAAAGGGAAAAAAGGGAAAGGGAAAGGGAAGGGGAAAGGGAAGGGGAAAGGGAAAGGGAAGGCAACCTGTGCTGCCTTGCATGCTGAGGGTAGCCTTGCTGGGAAGAAGAGAGTGGGAACCAGGAACAGGACTGCTTTTTTGCATTGCCACCAGCCATACCAGCTGTCTCCCTAAAAGAATAGTCTTTCTCTCACTCTGGGGCAAATTTTCTGCAGTTCCTATTAAATTCATTTTCTAATCACTACCGTATTTTACTACAGAATTCATACGAGCACAGTCAGCTTCTTGTCCCAGCTGCGTGAGCTCTGTGCTTGGGCCTGAAGGCGGCAGGTCTATGGACACCAGAACCTGCGGCAAATGCCTTTGGTGCTCCTAAAAGATGAGGTCCTGCAGCTGCTGTTATCAGTTCAGGATTACAGTGGACAAGGACAGTTTTTCTTCACAATTTCTGTCTTTACTCATGGCATGTTATTCCACATGATGTCCAGGGGAAAACATCAGGCCTGGCAAACCGAGTGATTCTTGTTGACGTTATAGTGGGTCAGAATTGGCTCAAGGACTATCAGAACCAATCCACCTCTGTATCTTTGGGAAGACTGAAATAATTAATGTTCTTAATTAAAATAACATCTTGTCTTCTCCACAGCCCACATCCTCTGTTTCTACCCCAAAATTCCTGGCTGGGGGTGGGAGGGCTCTGACACCTTCCCTGCCTTGCTGCCCCTGATGCTAAATTGCTAAAACCCAAGAATGTTATCCTGCTCAGCAGGCCTTCACACAAAACCAAATAAAACCCCAAAACTGAAAAGAGCTGATCCTGTCCTCAGATGCTAGCTGCAGGGATCACACTGAGTGAGTGCCTGGGTGCAGGTTTGCTAGATCAGCTCTGATGCTGTGGAGCCCACTTGTCCTTCACGGGCCAGACCCAGGGGCTGTTTGGGGCCTCGCACATGGCAGTGGCTGCCATCTGGCTGTGTCCTGCCTAGTTTGTCATACGAAGCCCCCCCAGCCAGCTCCCAGCTGGCAGGTGTCCACCCGGAGCAGTGCCACACCTCCCACAGGCTCCATTTCCTCACATGCTAGAGCTGAATTCATGTTTTACATCTTTGGCACAGCAGGGACGTGTTCGCAGTTCTCTTGACATTTATAGGAGAGCCTTATCTTTAATAGCTTGTCTGGGCCTGGTCCGTCGGGCCATTAAAGCACCTCTCATCCAGTCTAGACTGGGCACTTTGGCAGACTTACCTCGCCCTGAGAGGAAACCTGCTACTGTGAAGAAAGAACCGCTCATAGCAATCACTTCGCCTTGAACTGCGCTCTTGAGTCATTTACACACAGTGGACAACCTCTGCATGGGCCATTTTCTGCTTATTTAAAAGTCCAGGCCCTGGTAATCTGTTTTCTTGAAGGCCTCTTAGCCGTCACTGAGGACGTTGCTAGTACTTAGAAATCTTCTAACACACAGCCTTGGACTGTTTGAATGAAAAAGGGTCGCTGAGCTGCATGGCTGGTGGCTGCATGGCTGCTACTGAGTGTGCTGTACAACGGGATGGGTGCGAGAGCTTTGGGGTGTACACATGCATTACACTACAGCCAGGAGAGCCATTACAGCAGATCCTCCAGTGCCCAGCAGCTGGGAGTGCCTCCACTTCTGCTGTGTGGCACCAGACCCCACAGAGTCCGCTTTGCAGAAGTGTACAAGTCCCTGGTTAAGATCTACCTCTACAATATGTTCATCTTGATTTTAAAATGAGATGCCCCAGGCTAGCAGATGCTTTCATGTACATGCTGGAAAACACAGAGCTGAGTCTCGAGTCAGCTATGTCTTTCCGCAGGATTAAAGCGAGTGAGAAAGTTCTTCCTGGACAGGAGATACTAGGTGGGTTTTGCCTTCTGGAAAATAAACCATAATTAATGCAACACATTGTCAAGCTACTGACTTCTGGTCATGACCATCCTGGTATAACAACTGTACTTCACATTCAGAAAAAGACACTGAGCTGTCTGCACTCTGAAAAAAAACAGCATGAAAGGATTACTTACAAGGGTATACAGGAGTGTGGAGACTTGGCGGCAGGCATTGCAGCTGTCCATGTGCACTTACTGGGCAAGTTGGGAAGAGTCCACGTGCTGTCAGCTTTGCTTTCCTGACTGCCCACGCATCCGCTGCTCGTGAGCGGGCATGCCTTGGTCATCTCCTGTGTTGTGGAAATAGAGACCCACAGTCATCCGGGAGGAAACAAGGGCAGGCAGGCAACAATTTCTGAAAGCAAGAAATTACATTTGGGTGTGAAGGCTGCGGCCAGCCTTCATTGCAACATCCCTGCTATGGCATTTCAGAAATCCAGTTCTACAGATGCATAAAATCGCTCTTTTGGAGTGGCATACTAGATCACATACATGGTAAACCATATTCTGGCCACCATCTCCAGTAAATCTTCTCCTGCTCTCATGTACACTGAAGCATCCCCTCCACTACAAAAACTGGTGCTCTGTATCTAATTATTTAGTCAAAAGCAGTATTTTTCACCCTAGCAGTGAAGGAACTGCAGATAAGTCTACCCAGCAATAACCGAGAATACTTGTACAGTGGTAGTGGGCTCTCTACTCTGGCATCTGAATGTATTAAGAGTGGAAAAAAGATAATCAATAGAAAAAAAACATCAGGGAAGGGCAACAAAGGTGCTCGGGGTTACAGAGCAAGTTCCACAGTAAACCAGCTTAAATAGTGGAGGATTCATCAGACTGGAAATGAGACAGGTGGCTGGTGGTGAGAACAGGCTGTAAATCCTGGAAGATCTGGAGAAGGTGACTGAGAAACACTTTTTTGTTTCTTAGCATCAAATAATAAGGCAAAAATCAAATTATCAGGAACAACTCTAGGAGCAGAGCAGCTAAAAGTGGGACAAGAAAACAGTTGAACAAGTTTGCAAATGTCTAGTTCATTAGACGGTTGCAGACTTGTGCCTTAGTTGGATTGATGATGAAAGCTGGTGTTAACCTGCGTGTTGCAGTAAAGCCTGCCCTGTCTTCCTACACTACTGTGGTGGTACATTTTGCAATTAGAGCAAGTGTAATACTCTTATTAGCCGTATTGTAGCAGAAATTCTCAAGGGCATGATGTTGGACCTTCCTTCCACATTTCGCTTCAGATTGAAAGCGAAGATGTAATTTTGGGAATTTGGGAGAACCAACCCAGATCTCCAACGACAGAAACAAGAAATACCCTACTTCCAAACGCAGGGGACTGCCTGCAGAAGGACCAGACCTGCCACCTGAAGGTGAAGGGATGCAGGAACTCCACGGTAACTACTGCCTGTCCTCCAGGAAGATAATTCAGGCTGCTGACAGGAGGACGCTGGAGCCAACACGAGCAGCACAGATAGCGGAAGCCAAGGGGCGTGTGGAGCATCATCTTCATCCCAGGCCGTAAAGCCACCGCTCTGCCCCTCCTGGACACCCGGGCTGACTGCAGTGCCCGCAAAGCCCAGCTGACTCACAAGGGCCGGGCGAGCAGCCAACACGCTGTTATGGCTGGGTCCTGATTATCTAATCAACTTGTGGCTTGACATGTGAGCCCAAGGGCAGCCTTAATTACCATTTCTGCCATACTCCTTCTGCTCTCTTGTTTGCTTCACCCACTTGGCGGGAGGTTCTTTGCAGCAGCTCGGCAGGACTGAGGTTCGTGTCGCGTTGTCCTGGTGTTTTCCCCGCTGGCTGGGAGGACGAGGCTATGGGTAGCTCCCTGTGTGTTGGGCTGTCCCTGAAACACAGAAATACACCTCACTGTTATTCCAGCCGTAGCAGAGGGCTGAAACGGCCTGTGGGGTGATGCTGAGGTTTCTTCTCAGCCAGGGGCACTAGGGCATCTCAAAGATGGAGGTCAGCAACCCAGCGAGCCTGGCCCCGCAACTGAAGCTTGGAGAGGGGCAGGAGGCAGGGGACACTGGGCCACCTCCACATCAAGTGATGAGCCACCTTTTTTCCTCCGGAGACACCAATTCCAACCTCTCAAGGCAGCGAGAGACCAAAAGAGTGCAGGGCAGTCATGCCAAAACAACCTGGATCCTGCAGCCAATCTGACAAAATCTCTCCCATCAAACTTTGCCTCCCAGTACTCTTCCCCACCACTGCCAAACCTGTTGCTTCTTGGGAGGGATTAAAGGCAAGAAAAAAAAAGGTTAACTTCCTCACAAGCCAGGATTTGTGTTGGCCTTGAGTGTATGTCCCCAAGCAAATCCCTATTTACCTAATGAATTAGCTGGGAAGGAGCAAAAGTCACTTGTGGGTAAAGAAGAGATAAGTCACAGCATATCAGATGTAGTTAACACGCTTTCACAACTGAGGTCAGTAGTTACCAACTAAAATATTACCAAACTAGATTTTACAAATTTTTGGTTGTGGTTTTTGTTTGTTTGTTTTTTTCTGGTGGTGCCCATCTCTACCATTTTGTGGTGGGGCGGAAAGAGAGGAGAGGCAGGAGGCTGAAATGATTAGGGCTGCTTTTGTAGGTCTCTTCCCTCTTTGCCACCATGTGGCTACCTGCCCTGATGGGTGCTGGCCCCCGAGAAAGCCAGCATTGGCTGTGGGACCCCGCACAAGCCCCCTCTTCCCTGCAGCCCTGTCTGCATGGACACGCAGCCCGTGCCACATCTTTCTCCATGGGCATCTGTGGGAGCAACATCAATCTGTGAGGATGGCTGGAGAGGGCCCAGTGCCACCAGCCCCCCTCCAGGCAGGAGTTTGCACCCCCAGTTCAGGGCAACAGCCCCGGAGCAGCTTCATATTTCAGCTGAGCCAGCGCCATGTGTCCAATTGTGGAGAAAGCGTCCTGCCAAGCCCTGGATCATAGAATAGTTTGGGTCGGAAAGGACCTTCAAAGCCCATCGAGTCCAACCCCCCTGCAATGAGCAGGGCCATCTTCAAGTAGATCAGGTTGCTCAGAGCCCCATCCAGCCTGCCTTGAAATGAATGTGGGCAACCTCCCCGGAGGCTCAGGAGCACTCAATGCCCCTTGGGTATCAGTCTGGGAATGGCAGCACCTGATTATCTACCCCACTACTGCCAAGAAGTGCCACAGACCCCACTATCACCCCTGCCAGGAGCAGCCAACGCAGCCCTAAAGCCAAGTGTTGGAGGCAGCATGCTGTGCTCAGGTGGCTGCTGCATGGAGGGAAGACCGCTACTGGCTTTCCACCTTCTAAAATAAAGTTGCATTCTACTAATTGTGTTCAGTTCCCTTAACATCTGATATCAGAAAATGGCAACAGTGGGGGTTTTCATTTGTTTGCTCATCCAAAGTGGATACAGACACATTTTCTAGAGGCCCAGAGAACAAAGAAACAAGACTTGCCCCTTGACTAGGTCAACACCTACATTCCTCTCTGCTGGCGGATTTCTCATGTATCTCCTCAAAGGCTGGTTAATTCCTGGTATGGTGCTGCAGGTCTGCACAGATGTCAGTGTCCAGGCATCTGGATTCATCTCTGCAGAGCTGTGCCACAGGTTTGGACTCATATTTAAGTAATGTCAAAAAGTGCAACCTTAAACACCGGCTGAAGTGTAGGAACCCCAACAATATCTATGCAAGATGGCCAACAACCCGAAATGGTACCAAAGGATGAGAAGAATCTGACCTTCCCGTCTTTCGGAGGCCTTGAGAGCAGCGGGGCACTCCTCTGCTGATGGGTCAGCAGTCACACCCCGTGACCACGCAGGCTGGGTGGAAAGTGCAGGTAAGGTTGCTCAGGGCACCACTGTGTGTGTGCCACCACTGTGTCTCACTGCAGCCAAGGATGGCTGAGAGAAGCGATGCCCAGGGCAAACATCACCCCGTGCTGCCTCCCAGTGCAGTTTCAAGTCACCTTAAAACACAAAGCAAAGGTATGTCCTCTCTTGGGCGCTGAAGATCTCACTGATGTCCCAATGCTCCTCCTAATCCCTGCCTGAGGCTTCAGCTATCGTCTGCTCAGCCATCAAATACGCCTGACCTGTTGTAGGTGTCCTGTAACAGCCCCGTTACTCTCTTCTAAACAGAGAAGAAGCTTGAGATAGTACAAGATGGGACAAAGGAGAGATGGAAATATCCACTGGAGCTGGGATGCAAGCCAAGAGGCATGATAACACACAGTTCTGCAGCTGCTGCCGCTTACTGCAAATACATGACCAAGAGCACAGGCTAATGTTTATATAGTACTTTCAAGATAGGTGATTGCAATTATTAGGTTATCAGACTGCACTGATAACTTCAAAAGGAAGAAAATCAAGACACTTATTAAGTAGACTGAGGGAAAATAAGATGAATTCAGCAAGGCTGAGAAAGTTACCTATGAGCTTGCCCCATTCAAAGTAAAATGTTATTTTCTTGCTTTATTTTAGAGAAACCGTATTGCTGTCACTGAGCAAGACAAATACAACATTGATTTAGCAGAAACATGGAGTGACCCAGGCTGGAAGGGACCTCAGGATGCCCCTAGTCCAGCCACCTGCTCAAAGTTGGGCCAGTACTAAGTTCAGGCCAGGTTGTTCAGGCTTTTGTCCTCTTGGGTCCTGAAACACTGCAAGGATGGAGACTGCGCAAGGTCTCAGGCAGCCCGCTCCTCCGCCCAACTGACCTTACACTGTAAAGCCAGGAGCTCCCCGGTTTTCAGATTTATTCAGACCTTGCTGAAAGCGCAGACACTCCCCGGATCAGAGTCAACCTTTGAACAGCCTGAGAAGCAGCAACTACCAGATTCCTCCTCTTTTTAAGCATCTCCACGACAGCAAATTTACCTGGTCAACAGGCACGGCTCCCATGCAGTCTGCCCAATAGAAAAAGTCGCGTGTTTGGTGACAGATAAGCCCTACTTACCACCTTCAGCGTATCAGCGGAGTGCCTTTGCCGTGCTCCAGCCTGGGGCTTATACGTGCCGGGTGGCCGGGGACACCAATGAGCGGCGGTGAGCGCTCTGCGCAGGGACGCTGATTGGATCCTGCCCCACGCCTAATTATGCCCAGCACCTGATTGCTCTCTGAGCATAAATGATTG
>VWYH01011292.1:0-35186 GCA_013399365.1 Pampusana beccarii | reverse complement strand
AAAAAAAAAAAAAAAAAAAAAGGTAAGTGATTTATTGTCCGTTTTAATTCACACTTATCTTCAGAAGTGCTCTCCACCCGACCCCCAGCAATTTCGTGGTGGTTTTAGAACGGGGCTTCCGAGCTGATTTCGTGTTTCATACTGAACCTGCTGCTTCCACCCACCTTGTCTGTGTCAGCATGTGCCCTGCTGAATCAGGCATAAGCAATGACAGAAACGGCATATTACATTAGGTGCTGTCTGATATGGACTCTCTGTGTCCTCTGGGAATGTAGGGTTGGTCTCCACTCTGCCTCCAGCCCTAAACCTCTCTTTTCTTAAGCTACTCATGCTACCACTTTACTATTAAATCAGCTGAGCACAGCGAACAGCTTGTGTGCCACGGTGATTCCCAAATGCCAGCAGGGCAATTAGGAAAATGTCTGAATGCAGATTTACTGGAAGAGGAAGAGTCCGTGGGAATTTCAGTCCCTTCTTTTTCCGCCCCTTCCCAGCCGCCGGGCCCAGGCTGTGGCCACGCTCCCCCAAAACACAGTCATGAAGGAAGCTTCACCACTACTCAGATGATCAGGTGAGAATAAGGCTTATTGGAATGCTTATTTTGGAATTAAACCTTTCAAAGACACGACTGTTGTAGGTATTAGCACAGGAATGCCACTACCTTTGGTCTTTTTGCAATAAACGAACTCTCTGGAAAACATTGCCAGAGGTAATCCATTGTCAAAAAAATCCTGTGGGCTATCTGATGTGACACAGAGCATGCAGGTCTCTCATAAAGAGGCTGCAAATAACCCTAACCCCAGCAAGAATCGTGTTTTCTGGGCATTGCAGTTACAGGATAACCCAGCCACCCCTTCCTGGATACCTCCTGAAGCAGCGCCTCCTCCAAGCGAAGACACAGTGAAAAATAAGACCAAACGGCAAGAAATTGAGATCTTTTCAGCCTAAAATGAAACAGAGATACGGATGGGCATCTGGAGAGGCAGAAGATCATTTTGAAATAAAACACTTGGTTTAATGAATTTTACATCAATGAAACGTTTTCTCCAGAAAACATCTAAATGACAAGTTTGGGGACTTTGAAAAAATTTCCCCATGCCCCCCCTTTTTTTTTTTTGAGCAAGGTAAAAGCTGTGAGCTAAATTTGCTCAAAATGCTCAAGAAACTTGCCCACGACCACCATTCCCAGAGCTGCTGTGCACTCTGACTCTGTTCGGCACCACCAGCCGTACCAGCACACCACAGCCAGTTTTGCCTCCGGCAGGTGAGGACGGCGGGAGTTTTGACATGGATTTTCCTGCTTTGCCTGTGCCCGGGTTAAGAGGCGAGGAGGGTCTGGTCTGCGGGGGCTGGTTGGGGTCTGCACTGGCACCCTTGCCGTGTTTCCACTCCACACAGACACACCAGGCACTCCACAGCCCACGCATATAACGAAAACGTGGCCCATGGGTACCCAACCTTGCCTTGCCATTCTGCGGCATTTGCGTTTAAGCAAGTGGAAAAAACACAGGAGACCACGTGGCACGGCTCACACCGCCCTGCCCTTTATCTGAACTCTTACCTTGCAGCTTTTACCGTGCAGGATCCCGCTGACTTGACGGCAGCATCCTCGGCTGGGAAGCAGCAGCCGGAGAGAACCGGCCGGCGGGCCATAAAAAGAGAGGGAGGCACGGGAGGTGATGGAGGTGACTGAGAGCACTGGGATGGCTCCTGGCTCTCAGGAGGAAGTGCGGCGGCAGAGATCGTGCCCACGCACAGAGAGAGGGCCTCTGCTTTTAAAGCATCGCTGAGAAGACTCTTCACAGAGGTAATTTCACAGTACCCATCTTGGCAGGGTCAGAACGGATGCAGCACCCAGATATTACTTCTGGGCGCTTGGAAGGAGAGAACTTTCATGACCACAGATCCGCCTCCCTGGTGATTTTTTTTCTCCTGGAGGAGACAAGCGGGTTTTAAAATGTCCCTGATTCTGTGGTACCAAGCAGGAAGAAATCCACTTTTTCCTCTCCTGTGTAATTTAATAATCAAAATGGCTTCGTCAAAGCAGTTGAAGCTCCATGGTAAGGCTTGATAGGCTGCCAGGAGAAGCAGGGTCAGTAATGTTCCAGGAAAGCCCAGCAAATTATTCAGTGCAGAAGGCTTTCCTTGGCTCTTAGCTTATCTTTGGCCATCAGAGAAAAGGATCAAAAACGCTACTGGTCAAGCTGAAAGGGACTGTGAGTTGGAATACTGATTATAATACCTGCTGAGTTACGTGGGTAAACTGGGAAAAAAAGGAGGATGTTACTTGCTGTCAAATATGTTTTTCATCTGTCCAACACACTTGATGTATAAGCCTTATTTTAGTGCAAAACTATTCCAGCTGAAACAGGACATGTGCCATCTATTGAAAATACGGAATTTACGAAGGCCTCCTCCATGTAGTTTAAGTCTTACCAAAAACAGTTAAAGAATTGCCTGTGGCTAGATCCCACTGATGCTTCTGAGCAGCACTGCATTTAATGTCTAGCCTCCCCTTGGCAGGGATCTGTATGATGGAGTGACATACTCAGTGTGAGGTGCACTAGCCCAAGCCTGTCATGGTCCAAGGCGGAAATGGGTTGGAAAGCTTACTTTTTTGTTACTGCGTTCAAGAAGCCATTCACACCCACCCATTTCAGGAGAGGTCAGCATTTGCTTATACAACTCACAGGTTTTCAGGGCATCTGATGTGCTCCTTTGATGGTCCATCTATTGCCGGTGGCTGTAGGGAGAGCAATGCTCCTGGGACAGGTGGGCTAAGAGCAGACCTGCTAGCTTTTCTTTGGAGGGCACTGGAAGGAACCCAAGGCAGGGGCAGCTCCAAACACACTGGGTTTCGCACCCTTCGCAGGTCAGAGCTGCTGCGCTTGCTCCATGAGGCTGGTCATTACATTCCTGTATCTCGATAGGGCCAAAAGGCAGCGGTCTCACTGTGAAGCAGCACATTCCCTTCACTCCAGGTTCCCCATGGAGGTGAAGCATCTGTTACACACCGCGCTACACAGGGAATACAGGGGTGCGCAGGCCACTTGCCCTGTTTGGGCACATAAACCCAGCTGGTTACCCACTAGAAGAGGCAGCGATTTTTCAAAGCCTGGGAGTTGGCAGGTGTGAAAGAAGGAAGTGCATTTGTTTGAAGACGCTACGGTGTGTTTTTAGCCATCAGAAGCGTGGTGCAAGCTGCAGTGTAAACAGCACTTGCTTTTTCTCCTAAATAGGGGTGGATTTTTCCTTAAGACTAAGGCAGGGGTGCACAGGCGGTGGCAGGTGAGCTGGCGGTTCTTCTTACTGCCCCACACCACAGGTCAGGTCCTGCAGGCCCTTCCCTCACTCACTGTCCTCCAGCACTGCGGCCACCAAGTGACTCCCGGCGTGGCTGGACATAGCCATGACAGGTGGCTCTCCTCCATCGTCCCCTCCCCTGACCTTAGGTTAGGCAGGGGGCTGGTCCTGCTTTGCAGGAGCTGCTGTTTGATGCAGCGGGGGTGCCCAGCTGAGCAGCCCTTGCCCCCAGTCCTCCCTCCTTCCAGCCATCCAGATCATGTGTTGCCGTGTCCACTAAGGACACCTAGAAAAACAAACCAGAAAACTGATTTCACTGATGAGGTAATGGGGAGAGGGGGAGGGGGCTGAAAGCTGCGTTTCGGCTGGATGTGGTCTGCGGCGCAGCTCACCGTGCAGAGCTGGGGCAGCTCTGAGGCCAAGCCGTGGCCCTGGCAGGCAGGATGGCAGTGTGGGGGGGCGTGTGCAAGGCTGGGCAGGGGCATGGCCACAGCACAACTTAGGCAGGGACTAAGGGAGAAGGCCCAGGCTCTGTGGAACCCACCCACACGCAGAGCATTCCTGCTGTATGCATTCAACCCTGTGGTAACTGGGGCCAGCACCCTGGTGAAGGCCGGACTCCTTGTGCCCGGGCAGGGGCTGTGCCCGTGCACGTGTGTGCAGCCACCTCCCTCTGCAAAGCTCTGCTCCTGATACACCCGTACAGATAAAAAACACCTGCAGGAATATTCCATGAGCAAAGCTCAAACACGTCTGCCTTTACCCGGCAGTGGCAAAAGGTAGTGGTGATTCCATCAGCCACACAAGCATGCGTTGGTGTTCTTTTTTATTTTCCCAAATGGAATTTATTGCTTTTGTAAGGCACCTTTCTGGACTGAAGTCCTCCGTTTATCTCCAGAGCCAGTACAGTAGATTGTACCCAGTAATTTTCCTCGCATCGGTGACCTGTGAGGAGGGGCACCTCCGCGGTTCCAGCAGTGCCATTAGGCAGCGCCTCAGCCCTCCAGAAACGTCTTGCCTCCTCCTGCAGTTACGAGGTGTGCGCCGTCCCCTTCACGCAACATTCGAACCTGGGCGCTGCTGCTAACGGGATGCCTTGGGGCACACTGAGGAGCCCTGGATCTTTCTCTCAATAGCTGCGCTGGCCCAAGCCACCCCTGATCTACCTTGCTGCAGTAAGTGGTTCGGCTCCCTGTTTGCGACCACAGCCGCATGCAGAGAAGCAGCAGAGGGCAGGGGCCAGGCCAGGCATGGCTTCAGCCTGCTGGCAGGTGGAACTTGATCCTGCTGCTCTCTGTGCCTGGTTAGCCTTTGGCCTTTCTGCTGAAATGCCTTTTCCTTGCACGGGTGAGCATAGGAGCAACGTTGGCCTTCTGCGTAACAGGCCGCGATATCAGGATCCTTTTCACCTCTGAGTGGACTGCCAGAAGGTAAAGATAAGGCAGCGATCTGCAATTGCTGCCATCAATGACAGCATTTCAGCAGATCACATGAAAAGGATGTCCAAGGTAAAAACAGTTTAGTGTACCGTTTGCCTGCTGTGTCAGTCGCCTCATGCTGCTGAAGGGCAAACTGGATCAGGAGTGAGAAGATAAAGCTGAGGACAGAGCCCTCTCTGTGTGAGGAGGTAGATGGACCATGCCCCTGTGAGAAAACCCAGCACATGGGCAAGCAAGCCAGCAAGGAGTTCATGCCACACACCCAGAGGACTGGCCCTGGCACCCCAGACAGGCAGAGGAAGCCCCTCCTGCACTTCTCCACGTACCAGACTTTCCCCATTGGCTCCAAGAGATGGGACGACATCCCAGTGAGGCCTTAAGCCCACATGCTGAAACCAGGAGGTCCTGGGCAGCTGACAGAAATTTCTCAGAGTCTACTGTCTAATCCACTTTCAGCTTGAAATGCCTTTAAAAAAAAAAACCCAGAGTCATTCTGCAATCAAACAGCTTTTATTGAACTTTTGTATTGTACATTTCCGAACATTTGTGCAACGCAGCACATAGTATTGATTTTTCCCAGCTCCTTAAAGCATAAAAATACTTGCCTTTGTGCCATGGTAGTGTCTTGACACTACGCAGTAAGACAGGTTGTCGGATGACAGGGACAATGCTAGGCAACACCTAACAGCGAGTATATTGTGTGAAATTTGTAACAGCACACAGAAGTTTCCAGAAACCATTTAGTGATGAGCTGGGTGGGCAGATGAGACTGGCCTGGCTGCTTAGAGGAAACTCAGCTAGACAGAGTTCTGGAGTCAGCCACAGCTTGTGCAAGAAGCAGGAAATAACACTGGACGTGACAACTTCAAAATGATCCTTAAGTCATCGCCTGATAACTGCTTGCAAAATATTATACAGAGTTTACCGGACAATTGCCTTCAGGTAAGAAAATAAAAGGATTTTCGCAGAGCCAACATCAGACCGAAAGGATTTATATTCTCTTACAGTGACAAACAAATATAGCATAAATTGTTGATATAAATATCCACGTGCAAAATAGTTCTCAGGCATATGGCCAGCACTTGCTTAACCAGCACAGGTAATCAGAAGACATCGGCACCCACTTTCAGAAAAAATACAGCCTTTTTTGAGCTCTGGGCATGAATTTCAGGTTAAAGACCAAACGAACTGCAATGTCTTTTTTGGTCCTCACAGTAGTTGAAAGAGAGAGATGAATCCAGCAGTAATACAGCTACTAATACTACTAACCAGTACCAGGCTAGTAACAACATTCTCAGACATGCAGAAATACATTACACTCATAAGTTTTTGCATCAGTGAAACTCCAGCTTTGCAGGATTCCTCCTCCCCTTTCTCTTTGTCACCTTCATCCCTACTATGGGAAAGAGCTCTGGAAAGTTTTTCAGTCATTCAGCAACCCCATCTATTTCCCCAAATCCTCTGGTCAAACAGGGTTACTACAGTGAATTCGAGTGGCTGGTGGCTGCCATTGCCTCCCTGTGCCAGTGTAGAACAGGACACAGCTCCTGCTTTTACCAAACTGCACAGGTGGAGTGGCATATGTTGAATTCTTTCGAGACTTTGGCTTACTTGGATTGCTTTAGGCTCACATCCCCTCTTCTGGCTCTAACCACCCCTCTTTCTTAGTCAGCAATACTACCTGTTTTTTAACACTACAGAGATTAATTTATGAAACTGAAAATGCAAAACACACTTTGAAAGATAAGTTACTAGGCTCTGACAAGCAGCAACAGAAGTAAGACAGAGCTGCTCAGCCTAGAAAAGGTAAGCCAACTTTGAAAACAGTGTCTTTAACACACAGGTACACACATCTGACACTCACACTAGTCCAGCTTTCCACAAGTCAGAGCACCCAAGCTGGGGTTCCTACTACAGTGAGGGAGAACAGTGAGAAAGGAATCACTGCACAGCACACAGGTGAAAAAAAAAAAAGTCAGCCATCCTTTAGAACCAATTATTATCAAAGTTGCACATTTTTTTACTTTATAGTAGTTTATTCAAGAGCCTGGGGAAAAGTTGTCTTAAATCTTAAATAAGCATATGAGTTTAATGGCTGAACCACAGTTGATGGGTCATGTTATATCAGTAATAGCCCTCATCTGAAGGGATGGCCACTGTCTAAGGAAATAAACTGAACAAGGTCAGAATGAACCTAACATTTTAATGCCATGCTGGTGAATGCTATCAGAAATCAGTCTGAGGCTTTTTATTATCACAACGAGTTTTTAACATTCACAAATTTGAGAGTGATGCAGCTAGAAAACAAACCAGGCTGTGTCACTGCTGGCAGACAGACACTATTACTGGTGTCACTTCTTTGGTTCTGAGCTCCTGCCTCCCTCCTCCAGGCCAGCATCACCCAAGGCACAACTCCAAAAGCTCAGCCCAGATGGAACAGGGTGGCTTCCTCCACCTCTCTCCTCTGACAATGTACTGCCACAATGGAAGACAAATTCCACTGCCACAGGGAGGCCAGCAAGGTAGAAATAAATCTATATACAGGAGGTATTATTTTTGATTTGTAACTAGCCCTTTTGTTTTCTCTTAGCTGACTCACAACTCCTGGCTTTCAGCTTTTAAAAGACTTCGCTATCCTACCCACAATGGCCCCAGCCTAAATAGTATTTTTCTACTTCAGTAGAGAGATAAGCTAAGGAAAGTGTTGCTCTTGCTGATCAAAAACCTTATTATTGGCAAAAGGTGAGTCAGAAGGTGATTAGAGAAGTCTTTATAGAATCATAGAAAAGTTTGGGTTGGAAGGGACCTTCAAAGCTCATCTAGTCCAACCGCCTTGCAATAACCAGGGTCATTTTCAACTAGATCAGGTTGCTCAGAGCCCTGTCCAGCCTGGCCTGGAATGTCTCCAGGGATGGGGCATCTACCGCCTCTCTGGGCAACCTGGGCCAGGGTTTCAACACTCTCCTTGTAAAAAATTTCTTCCCCATGTCTGGCCTGAATCTCCCCTCCTTTAGTTTGAAACCACCACCCCTTATCCTATTGCAACAGGACCTGCTAAAAAGTCTGTCCCCACCTTTCTTACAGGCCATTCTTTCTTACAAAGATGAAGCACAGCTACGTTTCTGCTGTAACCACAGGGTGATCCCCCTTGTCATTGCCACTAGCTGCAGTCAGCAGCCCCAGCACGGCAGCACATGGAGGGGCTGTCAGTGCCCACCCTTCTCACAGCTACGCAAGTCAAACATGACTGAAAAACACCTACTGCAGGTTAGTCTTGACAGTACCTGCCCACATCATGTTTTCCAGTTACTTCCAAACTTCGCTACAGTGAATCCAATTAACAGTAGTGTTTTTCTCCTGGAATAAGGCACTATTGTGTAGGAGCACTTGAACAGGACTTGAAAGAGTTTACAGCTCTTGACACAATACCTTTGGCTCTTCTCAAACAGGCATAAAAAGAAGCACTTTAAGAGGGTGGGGAGGTAAGGGGAAGGTACTGGATGAAACGGCATGATTTTCAAAAACCTTCAGGCAAGAAGCTTGATCTTACCTTCTAATCTTTTCGCTTGTGCTTACTTATCAGTGTACAACTAGGAAAAAAAAAAAAGAAAGGTCTGCCTTTGCAGTGAAAGCTGGTGCACTGTGTAGAACAAAGTCACTAGTTTATGTTTGTCACTCCACTGGCAGGCTTCCACTCAAGTTTGTTTTTCCTCAGAGCAACTCATTGAAACAAGCCTCAACCCCAGCCCTCAGGATTTCCTCCCGTTTTACATTTATGTCACCAAAAGGGAAACCCTCCTTTCTTCTCTCCATGCCCCAATCCCATTTTTGTCTCCACACAGATATTACCTAACTTAACACTCTTGCACAAAAAACAAAACAAAAAAAACCCACAACACCAAAACCAACTCAAAACCACACACAAACCAACCAACTCAAAACTTTCCAGAGCTCTCTTCAGCCTCTGCTTCAGTACCTCTATTTTAACACATTTTATGAATCCGAAACAATGTTTTGCAAAGCCAGACTTTGGACACAACCAGTAAGGAACATACCAGTTAATTTAGGCAATATTTTTACATCTGTGTATAGGTGAAAAAAAATTGCCTTGATAAGAAGTATTGTGTAATCTGATGAAGAAAGAAGTCCACAAAAGCTGTGCAATACAGCAAAACGCACTGGCTGTGTAGTTGACACCAGGATAGATAACTGCTTATTTTCAAAATTAAAAACAAAACAAAAACCAACACACACCCTAAGGACAGACCATTCTACCTAAGAAATAAACCTGATTCTTCGTCAGAGATTGCAGAATGTTGTTGAAAAGGCTCCACATTGCTACTTGACTTTAGTTGGGCTTTCTTTCCCGTTCTCGCGCAGTCACAAAGTTAAGCAGGTCGATGGCTGTAACGATGCCAAACACCATTTGCCGCTTACTGGAGGAACCATCAGTGTGATCTACACAGGGGGAAAAAAAAAAAGTGGATTCTGGCTTTAGGAGGCACAAAAACACCCCGTCGTACTCGGTTTTAATGGCAGTGTCTGTAAAGACGGGCCCCAAGCCAACCCAGCCTCACCACCCTCAGGTGTCAGGGCCTGTTGGTGGAGCTCGTCACCACTGATGACCCTTGTGCACTAAAGGGGAACCCAAATGGCATCTTGACCAACAGTCACTGAGGAAGTGGCAAGGATTTTAATTTCAGAAGGGTTCCTCAACAACGGGGGTATAAAAACTTAAATGTTATGGAGGAAGGATAAGGGTCCATCAGGTTTATTTTTCTTTACATTTCAGTTCAAACCAAATCCTCTGTTATAAAGCATATTTTCCTCATACATTAGTTTCTTTGGCTCTATTAAAACAGCTGCAAGTTGATATTTTCCCATTGGAACCAGGGGCCACCAGAGGAGGACATGCGACACTGCTACCTTCCTACACCACTGTCAAATACAGAGTTAGTATAAAACAAACAAACAAACAAACAAACAAACAACAAAATCACAATACAACATTTTCCCATTTATATCCAAAAATCTTAACCACCCAGTCACTGTTGCATTGAGAGCACAGGTTCAAGTCATTTTTCATGGTGAGCATAAGCCTTTGACCTGGGAACCAAGTGGCCAAGTGACCTCTGATCCTTTATCTATGGTCTAAGTTCCCTGTTCTAAACTCCAGCTATATCGAGATGTTTAGCCTACTTATATATTCAGTTTATTCAGCCAGCTGGATTGTCCTGGACTTTTCATTTACTCAGTCTTTATTCCCTTGCAAGCCTCCCGTGAGATTCTAGCTTTAGAAATAGTCAGCAACAGAGTCAAGAGCACATACTTATGGAGGTTGACAGGAACAAGCCCAAATTTTATAGCTATTCTTCATTTACAGTTATAATTGAAATAGCTGTCAGATAAATTTATCTGGCGAGTCTTAATATTGCTTTTAGTTTAGTTTCTCAGTGTTTGTAATTTTGCGAGTTGCCCGCTATAAGTAAGATAAACCAGGAAAAAAATGTTATTCACATGTAACAGTGATACACTCTAGCTTTGAAGATTTATTTAGTCATGTCCAGTTCATAAAGGAGAGACTATAAAGAATTTTGAGAAGGGCAAAGAAAAGTAGAGTTTGGAGGAAAAACATCACGACTAAGTTAGTTTAAATTAAATAAACAGGAAAAAGAAATGGCAAGCTGTCTTGAGACAGCTGATGTCAGTGTTGCCATCTAGATCTTACTAAACTTTATGAAGTTATAATAAGGGTTTTGTTTTAGAAAAACAAGGAATTTAAGTTTAGTTCACCTGGGACACTCCCTGTGACGGAACTACTGGAAGCTGCATGGCAGGAGTAGAAAGAAGCAAAGATTAGTTGTGCTGCAGGAACTTATTCACTGCCCTACTGCTACTAACAAACCCCTGCACAGTGGACTAGACTCTGGCATTTGGTTCTGAGCAGTGACTTGCTCCAAAAGCAGGTGCACTATAGTATGTGGGGTTATTAATGGATTTCACATTTACTCCACAAGAATTACAGTGCTGGTGTCTTACTAAGTGTTAGTAACACATAGTTACGTACACAGAAAGAGGATTTGGCTTCTTCAGAACTTGTTAACACACTCACACTTGTACTTGCTTCTTGTTACCACCCAAAGATTACCTCTTTACAAGGCACAGTACATCATACTCACATTGAATTTGTTCATGAACCACTAGAGCGAAGTGGTCTATTTCCAGGATATGAGAGAGTCTGCCCAAGCTGTCTTTCAGGTTAATCTGAGGAGAGAGTTACAAAACTTGAATAAAACAGTCCTTTATATGTTTAGTGGTCGATAACCCCCATATACTTCGTGCAGTATTAAAAACAATACATCAGCATTTCTATACTGCCCCCATCTGAAGTATTGTAAAACACTAGCAAATCAAGGCCAGCTTAGAGGATCAGTTTTCTTTGTTTCTAATTTCCAAGGAAGCAGAACAAAAAATGAAGCACTACATGAAGTTATTCATTCTGATTCTGTAAACATAATGAATATACTGAACATATGGAATATCTGAAGAATGGTAATGAAGAAGGTCAAGTGTTCCCTGTGTCTAACAAAAGTTACCATAAAACTAATTATACTTGGTGATTTTACTCTAGCAAGCCTGGGAAAAAAGTGAATGAATCAGGCTGCAAATCACTGTGGAAGTGAATACAATCTGCAAAGGCAGCGAGCAAAGAGAAAAGCCCAAACAAGCCAAAGTCAAAACCAAAACCATGGGTGAAGACTGCTCAGCTAACACTATTCAGGTACAAATCAAGGAACTGAGAATTAAGAAGTCATTTTTAGTGAAGTTAAACTTTGCTTAGACTACAGAAGAAAGCACCTTGTGTTGACTCTGCAGAAATAATACAGAGCCTTCTGAAACACTTACCTAATCACCTGCTGGAATCACTTGAAAGAACGCATTAAAAAGTTCATCCTACATGCTTTAACATTAAGCAGCAGCAGCAATAGGTCTATTACCCAGATGACTCTCCCCAGGTAACTGCAGCACCTATCATCTGACATACTTTCATTAAAGGGGACTAAAGCAATTTACAGCAAAGTCTTGTGCTACAGATTAAAAAAGCCTTCATGGTACAGTGAGCTCAGCTTGTAACTGAGGAATAAATGCATCAACAGTTGGGCTGCACTGCAACACAGAGCTCTGGTCTCCACACTGTGAGTTAGAAAAGATCAAAAGGATTCCCAGCAGCCTGTGTTGAAGGGACCAGCAGGCTATAGTGCACACTGAAGCATCAGTCCTTAAACTGGTGGGCCAGGCAAGAGACTGAGGGAAATCTGGACCTACTGTCACATCAAGTCAGCTGTCAGTCACCATCAACAAGCAGTCTTGTGCAAATGTACATGCAAAGCCTAATTTTTGAACCTAAGTTCAAAGCTTACTGAAGGGGTAGAGCCCTTTGCCATATGACTGTGTGTAACGAATAAACCATTTTTCAGGAACTGAGTAGGCTAAAGATAACCAGGACAAGCAGCCCATAGGTAGCACTGGGACCATCAATGAAGACATAAACATATTTTGAAATGCTCAGTGGAAATTAAACAGAACTCCCACAAAGTTTTCACCTCTCTTACTACTGCTTGTTTGATCTCCCTAAAAATTTTGTCTGAGAGTATTGCCACTTTTAGGCACTTTTTAAAAAATCTATATCCTGGAATAGTCATTTCAGTGACACAGATGATCCATTTTCCCAGTTTCACCGGCAAACAAACCAAATAAGCTTGATTATAGTGGTAAGAAACACAAAATCCACAATACTTCTGAGGTTATGTGCATTTAACTATGCTTCTCCATCAAATTGCCAATTCAGATGGAAAAACAACCAATGACAGATGCTTTTAGTTAGCATGTTAGCAATAGCACCACTTTTGTGTCACTCCCCTTCCAGCCTCCACCAAGAAAAATGTCAGAACTAAAGAGAAAATAAATGGTTATGCTGTTCCTCACTGAAGAAGCATGAGAAACTGCAAGCTACACTTGGAAGAAAGCCACAGTCTCAGAAGTAAAGAGAATTGGCTGCTATAGCTAACACCAGTGTAGCCACAGAAATGATTGCACACCACCAGCCCCAGAAACTCTGAAGGTGTCCAAGTAAGGAAGAACATGATCTGAGCAGTTTTGTTACACACCACGTTTTCACCTTATGCTTGATTATCTGTCTGGGAAGGAAAAAATACATTTACGCTTGTCCATAAAGAACTAGCATCTTTTCTCAGCCTCAGGGTTTGGTAGTTTGTAGACTGAACGGCAGCATTACACATACTTCCAGAACACAGCACCTCATCTCCTATAAGACAGTGTTGAAACTAAAAGCTTGGTGAAAACTAGGTCAAGCATTACATGTTAAAACCAAAATCCTTCCCCTGCAAGAGAAACAAAGCAACACCACCACCACACGTATTTTAGAAGAGCAGCCACACAGCTAGGAAGTTGTGGTATCTTGGCACACCACATTGGATAGACAGACCAAAGTGGCTAAGATCAAAATCCACATATCTCGACAACATCATCTTTCAGCAGTCATCCCCCTGTTTCAGCAAGGCATCTAAGACAAAAGGCAAACAGTTGCTTGTTTTTAGCCAATATAAAAATTTACAAGCGCTAATTCAACATCTTCCTGTCTCTTCCCCTGGACTGTTACATTGCCCAGATTTGTGCCGGGGGTTTTTGGGAAGGGGGAAAGGACAAGCATGCTAGAAGAAAGCCTGCTGAAGTAACAAAACAGTACAATATAGAGCCACAACACAAGCCTGGGAGCTACTGAGTGACCTAGGGCAGAGTGTAGAACCCATCTGTGCTCAATAACAGCTGCTCTACATGGTCCCAGCTAAACCTTACCAACCTGATGCCACTGTAGTGTAAGAACACCTACTGTAGTACTTTAAGCCAGAGAACTAGGAATAGTACTATATATCTGCTTACCTGTTTAAATTGCTTGTAAATTACTTTGCTGACTTCATCAAAAGGCTGAACTTTTCCAGCAAGCAGTGAAGAAAGCATGTTACCCAGGGTAACCATGCCCAAAATCACCCTGGGGGAAGAGAGAGAGAAGATAGGGCTGAACAGTCTTCCTTTAGATAAAAGCATCCACTCACAGCCAGCCTGGAGTAGTCAGTTCAACTGCTTCATGGTATAAAGCAACATTATTTACGGTATACTTGGATCCTGTGTCTCTGCAGGAGACAGAGTCCAGTTCTCAGTAGTTCTGGAAACTCACACAAGAAGCCAGGAGGTGCTGTGGGTGTCTGGCCCTTCTGAGCATCAGGCTCATTGTATCTCTAGTTCTCACAACCGGAGAGCTTCTTGCAATCTGAGGCCACTTTTGAAGAGCCCAGCTTCATTGATTTATTTCCTCATCTGTCCTTTTGAAAAGCGTGACAGACACAGAGACATGCTTGCCTCAATTTTGCTCATTCCCCTTCGACCTGCAAGGATGTTGGGAGGGCCTATAACAATTACTCCATTGAGTTAACACTAACTGGAGAGTAACTCAGCAACTCTTCATTATTCAGCCTGTCCTACAGGAGACCTACAGGGTACTAAGGCATGCCAGCTTACTGGGGCACCCTGGTTTATAGGGGTCACTACAACATTGCACTATAATGCAGTGTTCTGAAGAAGCTGGGTAAAAGCTGTGGCGGAGATGGGTAGGCTTTGGGTTGATTGTTTTATTTTTTTTTTTCTTTGTTAAGTTAAATAGCTACTATAAAAAAAGCATAGTTATCCTGCAGAGAGACACACTGAGTACAGGTATCCCAACAATCATCAGAAGCTTATTATGTGAAGGGCATGACAGTTCTGGCATGATAACATATTAAGTCCAGTATTGGTGTGTTTAAGGTAACATATCTGAACTGTATATCTGAACTGTGTTGTTATAACTGAAGAAAGACGAGTAAGAGGATATTATACTTCTAGTAAGCATTTAAAGTCATCTCTTGAGACCTGGTAAGAGAAGTGATACATATGGATGAATAGTGATATATGTGGACATACCCAGATTCATCAACAACTGGTACCTGGTCGAATCCCTTCTCCCGGAGAATTTCAACAGTCTTTGCACAGGTAACAGTTGGAAGCACGGTCAGGGGAGCAGAGAGGCTCAGTTCCTGAACACTGATGTTCCACCACCTGGGGATGAAATAAAAACCAAGGCCATGCAAGTCTTGTGGAGAGAACGGAACCAGTTGCTCATGTCCAGTAGCCTTCAGCTCTACAGGAATGACAAAAGGCTGCAAGGAAGAATCAGGATTCAGCCAGAGTCAGTAAAGCTTCAAGGTGTTCAAGTTTTCTCCCCAATATCAGAAAGTCACTGAAGTTTGAGAAGGCTTTAAGACTGCAACACTTTTCCTCATTTCATTTACTTTCTGGGATTATGGATAGTTAGTGGAGAGTACCAGCCTCCCTAGTTGCATTATTTATATTTTAGACAGAAAATTCTGGGCTCATACTGAAAGAGTTAGCCATATTTAGTCATTATAGGTAGCAATTTAGGGAAGATTCCCCTCCGTCTATGTAGACTTGCAGTGCTTTGCACTCAAGAACTCTGATCTCAGAAGAGTTCTTTAGATACTACTTTTTCATTTCAGATACAAACCTTTTCACATACAAAAAAATCATTAAGTACCAAGTTTTCTTCTGCTGCTATGCAACTCAAAGAAGAAAAATCAATTCATTTAAGCAGATTTGATGAATACCTGCAATTATACATCAACACAATTGCATGAAAGATTAGCTAAGTCAAAAGAAGTAGTGCAACTTGAAATGAGTTTTAAATTAGCACTGCCATAAAGACGATTGAATAGACTTATCAAATACCAAACGGATCTAACACACTTACCAAGGTTTTTTTACAAGGTCTTCTTCTTTCATGAACCCTTTCTGAATCATCCATTTGTCACTCAAGAACTTGGACCTGGAAAGCATCAGGAAGTGAAAAGCTCATTAGCAGGCTGAACGTCTGACAGCACACCTAATAGCATACCAAGGCAACTGTTTACAGCTCACTACCATTAACAAGTAAAGCATAATTGAAAATATACTGCCACCTGCCATCCAAGCTTACCAGCCAGGGACATTGAGAAGAAATACTCGTAGGAAGAAAAAGGAATCCCATGGGAAACAAACCTTCAACTAAATCAGTCCCTTGCAACACAATAGAGACACAGCCTGGAATGGAGAAGTGCCAATCTGTACAGGCAAGGTTTGTCTGCAGTTTCTAGTCATCTAGAGTTGCGTTGGATGCAACAGAAGTCACAAAATACAGCTAAAAACATCAAGTTTTGGTTTACGTTTTAATGCAGTATGAGAGAAACTTATTTCTCAGCACAGCTCAAAGCCCTCACACTTCTACCTGTAATTGACCCCAACACTGGCTGCTGCTACAGCAGTGCTGTGTTCTGCTGCAGACAAAGGCAGAGAGAACAGACAACCTTAGAGGAACCCTTCGAGGAATGGGGTAATACCATAGTCTCCAATAAATATAACACTGAAAGTAAGTCTTTTCCAGTGAAAGATGCTAACCAGTGATGGTTATATACTGAAGTCAGACACAAGATGGAACTCATCCTTTAAGCTCCTTTCTACACCACATCAGACCCTTACTAGATACCTCAGAAGTTGTGCCCCAAACATGTTCCTTGCTTTGGTAACTGGGTGCTATAAGAAATATGAATTCAACTTGCCACTGCTGTAAGGAGATCTGAGGGACTGCCTGACCCTTTTCCCAGAGAGAAAACAAGCAGGTTCTTACATGTAGTTCCTGACAGAGTCGGGGAGGATAACAACACAGCACTGACCTTCCTTCAGCTCTTTGGCTGCCTTCACAGCTGCAGACATGGCACTGCCTGAGCTGCCACCTGCCAAAATGCAGATCGGATGCAAAACTGTCAAACTGTAAGGGAAATGAGAAAGAGAGACAGAAAAGGAGCCCAGGGTGAAGAAGACAGCTTCTGAAGTAGAAGGAGGTCTGCCTGACCTGCACAGCTGGCCACATGTTATTCAGAAAAACCCAAAGGATTCACATTTGCTCTTACCGCACAGCAGTCCTTCCTCTCGGATCAGCATGCGAGCTAAAGCAAACGACTCCTCATCATTGCTCTTGTACCACTGGTCCACTGCCTGGGAAGGGGCAGGAAGACAGAAACAAGGGTCTATTTAAACGAGGAGGGCTAGGGGAGCAACACAATTAGTGTGAATTCAACCCACACTCCTCGGGGTAACAGCTGCCCTACTGAGCCACATGCCCAGGCTTCCATCTTCCAAATGCCAAGAGGGTTTTTTGTGTTGTTTTTGTTTGTTTGTTTTTCCAAAGTAAGAAGATCACATTAGCACAACAAGCTCTTTATTGAAACCTTGCTGTGAGAACAGGCTGTTGTGAGATAGCCACAGAGAGCATCAGTTTCCTCCTCTTCGGGAGGGCTTCCCCACAGGCTCTGCTCAGGACATAGTCATACCACTTTTGGCCAGGAAGGGTCAGGGTAACTTTTTTTTTTCTTTTTTATTTGTTGCCTTTTTTATTATTATTAAGAAAAAAAAAAGGAAGTACAGCGTTCTAGGAAAATGTTATCTGCTCACAGCATTTCCACCTAGCATTGTAAAACAAACATGGCCAGTGCAAAAGCCTTCCAAGGACTGCTTTTGCTGATGGAAAGAACAGGAATAGTTCTGTCTGCTAGCCCTTCCATTTCAGCTCAAAGAAATACTTCCAAGTTTTTCCTCCACCTTTCACCTCACTTCCGCATCCCAACAAAGAGCAAAGGGCTTTAAACCAAGGAGCATGACTTACAAATCTATCCAACACTGTGGGGACAAAATCGTATCCGATTCCTTCCACTTCATACATTGTCTTGTCAGTCTTGTTCAGTTCTTCTGGTGTAGCAAGGATGGAGCCTTCAGGATCGACACCTATAATCTGGAGAAGCAATTCCCACTTTGGTTACCATGACACGTTGCTTTTGAGAACACAGCTATTGACTCATTAGCGCTGGCCTCATTACAGCTGTTGGTGTCACACTGGCTGCACACACACAGCCAAGCCAACAGCTACCTAGTGTCCTATTCATTTCTTCTCGCCAACACTCACCCCCACTCCCACAAGCAAAATGCTTTACTGCTTCTGGCCCTTTGGCAACCCATCCTGTCTCCTCAGACTGTGGACACTGAGGCACACCACTTCTACACAGGTTTGGTTTGGTTTAAACAGAAGACGGGGTTTCCCCAAGACAAGATTGTCCTTATTCACATGTCAGGCATCATTACAGCCAAAATGTTTTGTGCCAAGTGCAAGCAGGTAAGTTTTATTCCGTTTACCATTCCCTGCCTACATAGGAAAATATTCATGATTGAAATGATACCAACTTCTAGCACAGCACACAGACACAGAGGTTGGTGTGTGCAGAGAAAATTTCACTTTGTAAAACATCAGCAGGTCCAGACAAGTTAGTGAAGGTACAGTCAGTGAGGAAACAGAAGGCTGCAGCACACACCAGAGAAGGACATTTCTCAGACACCCCATGAAGAGATCTGAGGACCAGCTTTCACCTGTTGAGTCAAACCTGAGCTCTGGTCCCCCATGAAACCAGAGCATGGTGAGAAAGGTCTGAAAACCTTTCTTTGCTGCTCAGAACTACCCTCTAACTGAGAACATCCAAGAGCTTCCCGCAGGGACCCAGGGCAGCCTGGCAAGAGATGGGATGTGTCAAGTGGAGCAGTTTGAGGTTCACCCCACTAAAGAGAAATGCTTTAGGCTTGTCACTTACTTTGCAACCTGGACACTTCTCCTTTAGCTTTCTGGAGAGGCCAGTGATAGTACCTCCTGTGCCAGCCGTAGCTACCAGCATGTCTATTTTTCCTGTTTAAAGGTCAAGGATAGAAAGTGGTTGTGAAATCTCTCCCAGAACGATTGATTAAAAACCCACTTAAACTTAAGTATGGACTTTTTAACAAAAGTGGGCAAGATAAGGCTCTTTGCTTCCCAAGGGCTGTGGTAGGAGACACACCTTCAGACCACCTTGCTCAGTCCACATTTACTTCAACAATGGTTTTGAAATGTCCATCCAGTGTCCTGACAAGGCAGCAATTTGTGGCACTTTGGACAGAGATGGAGGTGGTCCACAGAGCTGACACCTGTAGTTCTCCAGTTACTGTATTTGCTGATGTAGACAATTCATTCTTTAATTTAGAATGAGCAGCCCATTATATTATTTAATTTACTGAATGAGTGCCAAGAGCATGGGACAGGTACCCATTGAGAGAACTGTTAACATGACTATTTTCTCATTTTCATATAAAAAATACTATTTCAGTCATGAGCAGTCTTTTTTTTTAAAGATAACTTAAGCATCATTGCTTTCTCCACCTGGTCACAAGCAGAGGAATCTAAAAACCAAAGCACCCCTCCTTAACAGGGAAAAAAAATCATTACTATGACTACTGAAATAAAGTAATTCTCTAGTGACACACAGTATATGGAAAGGATTTTCTGTATCAAAATCCATGTGTTTCACAGTCACTTCAGGTCCCATTCTCCAAGGGCCTAACAGTAAGAGAAAACTAGGGACTCACTGAAGAGGGGGTTAGTAGTAGAGCAATCGTACCTTCACACTGCTGTATGATCTCTTCAGCTGTGGTGTCATAGTGCGCCAGGGGGTTGCTGGCATTACGGTACTATATTGAAAGATAGAAGAGCCATTAAGTACACTAGAAAGACAACAAAACCCACTCTGTGAGGCACTTCAAGAACATGACAAACTTTCTTCAAGCCCCACAACAGGTACATATAGTCTTTCTAGACTGTTTCCTTGCTATTTCAACTTGGGCAGAATACCCAAGGGAAGGTAGAGCCTTCCTAAGTGACCTAATTTAAGAGTAGTTCTAAGGTGCCAGCACTCTCTGTCCTGTCTGTGGAACAACTTATTTTAAGAACATGACCCTTGTACCTGTTCTTCCACACAGGACTGCCAATTCAGTGGAAAGTCACCCACGTTTTGCAGTTTCTGCAAACATAGGCTCGTTGCTGCCCTCTAGTGACTATAAAAGCTTGCTACCCTACAGCATGGTGATGGCCCAACTACAGCTCTGGACCTGAGACACCTTTTCCTCCAGAGACACACTTAGGCTGCTAAGCCAAGTGCTGTCAGCCAAGGACACTAGGGAACAAGGCTGCAATACCTCCTCCCACGCTACACCCACACCTCTCAGGCTTTAGCTCTTACCTGGTCTAGTATGTGAGCATTGGGGATTTCATTTTTCAGTCTCCATGCTACTCCCACGTGAGATTCAGGAGAATCAAATCTGGCAGTAGTTGGGGTCCTCACAATTTCAGCACCCAGAGCTCTCAGGACATCCACCTGTGGTAAATAAAGATGGTCACAACACCCAGAACTGCTCTCCCAGCACAGAGACTTCATTGAGATACAGGGGAAAGCAAACATCTTCCCTTTTATTTGGTCTGCAATAGCCTCCTCAGCTGTTCTCCTACACTCCAGCCTCACAGCATCACTGAGCCATGGGTCCAAATCCTTGATGTAACTTGGTCTCAGCTAAGCCGTACTTGGGAGCTAGATGTCAAACTCCCATTTCTATTCTAGGCCTTCAGGCCTGTACGGACTATTGCTGCCTATTGAGAAGCCTCACCAAGGAAAAACACCATCTCCTTCCATGCCAGCCACACGTGCTTTGCACTCCAACAGTGCTACAGCCCAGTATTTTATGTTTAAGTGTGAATTATCTATATTTACCTACTCCTTTGGACCCAAGCAGCAAAGTAGAACCTGCAAGGCCCTATGCACCACTCAACTTCTATGAGGGCAAGAAAGTTTATGACACTGAGCCAAGGCAAGGCCTGTCTTCAGAGGGGAGGCCATTGGTGCTGTGTGGCAAACAGCAACGGCCATGTGATACCTCTCCCTCCAGAGCAGGTAAGCACAAGCAATGGGTACAGGCCTTCTGGGGATGTTGTTCTCATTTGTGCCACTGCCTTTCAGCACAAACACTGGAAAGGTTTGAACTAAGTGGTTTTGCTGACAGTGATTTGCTGCCTCAACTGCGAAACACAGGGGATTGCTCCTCTTTTTTGGCTGTAGGTACAGCACCACCCTAGTGGAGCACAGGATAGGGCTTGCTCTAGAGCTGGATGTTCTGTGCTTTCCACAGTGAGGGTAAGGGGACATTACCCAGATGGCTTTTCTTTCCCCTCTGTTGCTGTGGTGACATAATGCAGATGCTTGCCAGTATCTCCCAGCATAACCTGAGGAGCTCAGCGGGCTCCCTCACAACCTCACTCTGCCCAGTGCAGAAAACAAAAATATTCAGAGATTCAGCATTGCCTTAGATCATCCTCCTTGGCCCAGTGAGCGACAGCTAACCCAGGGGCAGGTAGTTACTTCAATGCACTAGCTAAGTCTCAGGTTCCCTTGAAATTTGTATTTAAAACAGTTACGACCATTTTCCAAGTGAAAATGCTGTGAAGATGGGTCTTAAACACATTTCTGTCCACGGCCAGTCAGCCTGGATTTCTCCTGGCACTGGCAATGGGCCCTCACCAGAGTTCTGCCTGGCCAATGACTTGGAGGCCAAGAGCCTACACCTTGGTTGCTAAAGTCACAGCACTCATCTACATCAGGAACTCAGCAAGCGCAAGCATGCTTACTTTTTAATTCTTGAAACTAAAAGCAGATCTAACCTTCTCCATGCTCATTTTCTCTGGCATCACAATGATACAGCGGTAACCCTTCACTGCTGCAGCCAAGGCCAGCCCAATTCCTGAAAGCAAGCAAAGACAGGTAGAACATACAACAAGGAGCAACAAAGAACAAAACCCACAATGTTAGCTTTGGCATGCCCCAGGTTTAATCAGATTTTCAGAGGCTTCAGTACAGTGCCTTGGAGGGGTGGCAAAAGGAACATTTCTGGCTACTGGGGAGAACTGATGCTGCTAGTTCTTTGAGGATCACAGGTAACAGAAAGTTTGGCCAAGGGTGGGAAAACCTGCCATGTGCTAACTGCTAGCTTTACCACATGCACATCACCTTCCCCGTCTCACCCACTTCATTTTTACACAAGTAACTTGGGAAAGGAATGAGCTGTAAGCTAAAGACGACTAGAGCAATTATTTTGATACCGTCAGAAGAGCATTAGAGCCTCTATTGACTCACTTCTGCATTAAGCTAAGTTCAGGAGTGCCTTCCCCACAGAAGAGAAGCTCACACTTGTTATCACATCACCTCTCTGCTGAATAAGCTACACAGATCAAGTTAATTGATACGTATCTGAGGTCAAGGCTGCATGGCACCCCCCCCGGCTCTTTACGGTACCAGGCACAGTACCAACATACACCCATGACAATGCCTCACAGGCAGTTTACCCTACACAGAGACTTGCTTGTTCAAAGCTGGCTCTGTTTCTACGTGATGCTGGATTGCGTAGGGGTGTGGAGAAAAAAAAGAAAAAAAACTTTAACTGTTCCTGTAACAGAAGCATAACTCACACCTCAATTAATTCAAGTAGTATTTAAATATTTGGAAGGGAAAACCCAAAATTTTCCCAGTATATTACAGATAAACATGGATGCCCAAATTAAAACAAAAAATAAAGACAGCAAAGGCCTCACTAAGGCCGAAGACTGAAGAGAAGCCATCCAGCACTTTCCTTTACAGTCTGTGACGAAAGCATTTTGAGACCTGAACTCTAACATTTTGTACTTTCTGCTACTGACCTGGCAATGCAAACATCAAAACAGGACTTTGGCTGAGGAAGAAGTGGGATGCAGAGAGCACAAAAATATAACACATTACATCTCACATTTAACATATTCACTAGTTCTGAGCAGTAGCCTAGAGCAAAAGCCAGTTCTCTCAGGTTACTGTCTACTGTGGTCTCTGCTTTTATATGAAAACAAACAGCTTTCTGAATTAATTGCCAGAATCTCCTTCAGTTCTGCCTCCTTTCTATCTTTTAGATTCTATGGCAAGGAGAACCACTTATCAGGTACTGACCCAGAAAGTAGGATGTCATAGTATGACCACAGATACTAGAGGAATGCAATATATATGGATATTTTCCACTACATGCCATTGTTCAGGCAAGCTACAGTTACAAGGGCTTCAGTTGCACTGCACCCCTCACAGAACAGCTGCTGAGCAAATAGCATCAAATACAAGTTCCCAGTTTTCTGCAGGGGAACTGGTCACAGATCAGCTCATCATCCCAGTCTCTTCATTAACAAACACTGGACTAGATCGAAAGAACAAAAGGAAGATCTGCCTGGCCTGTGCCTATCCAAAGGCAACAGTGGATGCCCAGGAAAGAGTTTAAGAACAGGACAAGACACCTCTCCAGAACACACCAGGCAATAGAGTAGCTTTTAGCTCAGGAACCTCCTCAGAGGAGGCAGTATATCTTATATTTAACTAGCTCAAGGGGGGAGCATTCTAGGTATATTTAGTCCCCACCAGTAGAGCAGCTTAACTGAAGTACATTGTGCTTTCACGAAGGAGCTCAGACTTAACTCCAGTTTGCTCAGATCATCTGATGTTCTGCCCTGGCCCCTGACTAGCAGGACTTTCCTTCCTCCAGCCCTCCGAGGAAGAGACACTGACCCAAATGTAATCTGTTGAAAATCCAGGGGTGCAAAGGCTACGTCAGGAAACAGTGCTGTGGAGACGTAGCTCATCTGCCATGCCAGCTGCACCAACATGGGAAAGGCTGTTTCTCAAACCAAGCCCATCTCACCTAACAAAGTTATCACGGGACTTCCCTAACAGAATGGGAAGATTGATACACACCAGTCTTTTGGTGCCTTTTTTCCCCACAATAATTCCAGTCAGACTTTAATTACCTAATGAGACCTGAAGACTCCAGTGAATCTGGCCTCACATTTATTTTAAAGCAAAGGGCCCCTGCAAATTTAGCAAGCATCCTTCCCAGCTGCTCTGGTCAGCATAGGACACCGCAGAATTGTTCCCCATGCAAGATGGAAGAGGCATTGTTTCCTACACCATGCAGGCAGGAAGGGAACCCCTTTCTTCCTTGCACAGGCAGCCTTTATGATCCAATCTCAAGCCTGTGTCTTCCAGGAGAACCACCTCAGCACTTTTCCCCCACACGTTGTTAGGATCTCCTCATCCCCTACCTGTGTTCCCAGAGGTTGGCTCGATGATAGTGTCCCCAGGCTTCAAGATCCCAGCTTTTTCAGCATCCTCTACCATCCTCAGGCTGATGCGGTCCTTCACACTGCCCCCAGCATTGAAAAACTCACATTTTGCCACTGGAAACGAAGAAACCAAGCAGAGTTCTTAAACAGCAGTCATTTGCTAAACAGGCTGCTGATCCCAAACATATCTGCAAGAGCAGCTCTGTTAACACATCTGCTCAACTGACCTCCCCGTTTTACAATACCAGAGACAGGGATTCAGTTCATAGAATCTTAGAATGTCCCAAGCTGTAAGGGACCCACAAGGACCATCGAGTCCAACTCCTGTCCCTGCACAGGACAACCCNGCGCCTGCCCCTCCTCCTCCCCTTGTGAGGAAGCTGCAGCCGCCATGAGGTCTCCCCTCAGTCTCCTCCAGGCTGAACAGACCCAGTGATTTTAGCCGCTCCTCACACGGTTTCCCCTTCAAATCCTTCACCAACTTTGTAGCTCTCTTCTGGACACTCTCCAGTAGCTTTATATTTTTATCACAGCAGATCTTTAATATCTTTATCACAGCATCTCCACTGTTATGGGTCACAACAACAAAGCAAGTTTGGTACTTGATGCTGGCCACAGAAGCCAGGAGCCTGTACTCTGTCAGTCTCCTCAAAATATGACTCCTCCTTTCATCCTTTCTCTTTATTACAACCTCTCCATTAGGATAAAAAGCCCCAGGGCTCTTCCAGTGCAACAGCATGAGGGAAGAGAACTCTACCAACATGCCTTGCTCTTTCCCTGCTACATTCTCCAGCCAGAGTTTCTGACCAAACTAGAAGTTTCTCCTCTTGTTCAGCCTACACTTTCACTTCAGTACTCCCAGCACTAATCCCTTCGATGGTATTAAACGCCACCTTTCAGGACTCTGATCAGAGCCTCCAGGTATCTCCAGTACAGTTGGGTTTAAAACAATCAAAAACTCCACTGGCAGTTTAATTCCTTTCACCATTTTCTATTAGCTTTAGCGGTAACTGCAGATCTGCATTTTACACACACTGATGAATACTCTAAATATGAGCAGCAGTCAAAAACTTCATACAACTTCTTTAAAATTTAAAAAATATTTTCTATGAAAAAAGTTTTACTTTTTCTACAAAATTGGAAAGGCTGCAGCAAATATCCTCATGAAGTACAAACTGAAAGATGTTTTAGACGACCAAATACTAAAAACCTGAAATTCTGCCACAGAAAAAGAAGAATTTTTCTCACCATTTTCTGAAGGGTACCTGCACTCCTCTTACACCGAGGTTACATGAAACTACTAACCAGGACCACCCAAGTTTCTGAAATAGTATTTCTTATTCTGATTTTCTGCCTGCAGCAGTACTCACAGAGTTCACACTTGAGCCCATACTGCTTCCCAATCTTGTTGATTCGCACCAAGGGAGTACTGCCAATTTTATTCAGGATGCTTGGCAGGATTTTCAGAGGTTCTGGCCTGGTACACATACAAAGAAAGTCAGTGCATTCACAGTAGGGGCCACGGGCAGGTCACACAAAAGTAATGCAGCATTTCCAATGCTTTTAATTTCAACCAGCTTTCTCCCCTTCCCTTTACCAGGCTAGTTATTCTAGATACTTTAGTTTAAAAGAATGCGCATTGGATACAAATTCACAAACCATCAAGTCCTTGATCCAGGACAAGGATTAATCAGACACCAAAGCAAGCGCTGATGCAAGAATGAAGTGTTCTGCACTTCCTCCTGGCACGAAATAGCTTAGCACTGCTCAGAGTCAGCTATTTTACAAGCAATAGGCATTAACAGTGCAATCTTTCATCTAGTCAGGGAACTGCTTGCCAGGTTACTTAAAATAAATTCATTCCAGTCCAGGTAGTTTCAGATCTTTGGTGCAAGGCCCCTTGTATGGATAGTCTGGGTTCTTAGCTTTGCTTATATGTGGAAATTAAGAAGCACCAGCCTATCTACATGCTAAACTGCATCAGTTTAAATCAGTAATCTTTCATTAAACCCACATGGCTCTGAGGGGACTTGGATTAGTGCTGTACTTAAAACTCAGCAAATAAAAGTAATACTTACAGAGTAGTATGGCGATGGGGGGAGGCAGAGAGGGGTTTCCCAAGCTTCCACGTGCATTTGCTAGGTGCATCAGGGCGGATCCACTCTCTTTCCTTCTCATTAGCCTTGCAGTTCTCATTGTCCATCCCACCAGGGAGAAAATGTTTGCCAGGTGCATGAGGACATGAGTTTGTATTTGGCTTCTCCTGGGCAGGAAGCATAGCCATTTCATGCTTGGCAGAGGGAAAAAGGGGAGAGGGGGAACAAAAAACAAACCACACCAAAAAACCCCAACCCCACCCCCCCAAAAAAGAGAGCAATTTGTATGCCATGCAGTAACAAGGTCAGAGCATCTTTTGAGACTATCGAAGTTATTCAAGTTCTGCACCATGGGAAACGACCCAATCACATAAGTGTCCTCCCTACAACAGCTAAAAATTTTAAAATTGTGCTACTAGTAAGTCCTTATTCTTGTCTCTGTCCCTTCACCAACATATCTATTTCCAAATGTAGCGTTTCAGCATACAGTTTTTCCAAAGGAAGCCTGAACAGAGAGAGCAGTATTGCCTACAAGCCAGACAGGGCAATGACAACAAGTAGCTTTTAACACCCAAAAAAAGGTTCTGCCATCAACTACAGGAGATCCTGTCACTCCACCTATGACCCAGGTACTAGGGAGAGACCACAGTACATTTCAGACTAATCCCATCCTCAATTGTCCTAGTCTTGTTTTTCCCTTAAATGAAAAATGTCACAACAAATGGGTATTTTAATGGTCAGTTGGTATTTCCATAGCACTGTGAAGCTGGGAAACCATTTCAGCACAATTTTGTTTTGCCAAATCCTTATCGCCAAAACAAGAATTTTGCACTGCTATGCTGAGTGCACAAGCTCAATACAGTGAAGATAGCTTAAACAAACTGAAGTAATACCCTCCATAAATATCAAGAAAACAGGACTAATCTCATGGGAGACACCCATCCCACACCAAAAAACAGCTCTCTAAAATAAAACTCTGCATTGCTACTCGTGGTCATGAAGGAAAACTCTTTCGGAAAGGCCACTGGCTTCAATAGCACCTACCTCCACAGCATTCCAGCAAAAAACCTAGAAATCCCCCCTGAAAACAGATAGGGTTCTCCCAGTTTCTGGTGACAGAAAGACAGGCACACAGTATTCCCCAAAGACCAATGGATACCTCAGACACAGAAACAGGCCTTTCTGATATCAAGTTCTCCATGTCCTTTGGTGAAGGCGATGGCACAGTCGACCAGACTTTCTTCAGGAGACTGAGCACTGCTGGTCACAAGTCCGGAATTCTCTTCAAAGCTGCAGATCATACAAGTTAGGATTAAAAAACAAAACAAAACAAAGCCAAACCACCTATCAGGAAACAGTCTCTCATAGGGGCAAGACACATGTCCCGCTGTCACAGGGGAAAAAAGAAGCTGCAAAAGAAACTGAAGATGACTTGTATAAAGCAGATTAAGAAAAAAAAAAAGTTACGCAGCAGAGGTATTGTGCAAGACCAATGGATGGTCTCCTGACCCTGGTCTTCCTGCATTACCTGGTCTTCCCAGCTCAGATCCAGTAAAGTCAGTAGAAAACACTCTGCTGGACTGCCTGCAACTCCTTAAGCTTGACAGTCAAAGTAATAGAAAATATTACAGCCCAAAGGTTACATACTCCTAGAGACACCAAGGGTGAAAGGACTCCATGGAGCCATCACCAAAAGATGCTGTATACAACTTAGGAAAAGACTCTGTATACGAACACTTGCAAGGGCCTCTCTACGCTTAAGATGATCTAAATCTCACTAGTTCCTCCCAAGACTGAATCAGCGTTGAATGTACAATTACAGTGATGTTGAATTTAACACATACAACAAACACTTCAACCACAAGGAAGCCTTCCAGCAGGCTTTCAATTTCAGAAATTGGTAAATATTAAATGGAAGCAGTAAGTTCACTTCTCCTTCTCCACCCAGTTGTTCACAGAGCCTGCCTGCTCCTACAGCTAGCTGCCTTTCTTTCCATTGAAAGAAAAAATGTGGCTGAAGTCTTGGAAAGCACGGTTTGTTTCCCCCTCCCCACCCAAACATTTGTTTTTCACATCACCATTTTGCTGGAGGATTCATGGCTTTTTCCATTACTGAACTGTGGTAGGCCTGGAAAGGGTCTCTGGCCTCATCTTCCTTCTTCTGACAAATGCACACAAAACAGACACAAGTTTAGAGCAGGCAGAGCTGGTGACCTGATCATTGTCTGAAGACACCATAAAAATATTTGAGTGATCGCTACTCTACATCTATTCTGACGAAGAATTATGACAAATTAATTATTTTCTCAACTTTCTCCTCCCTCTTCTATCTACCTGAAGTAGAACAGGAATGTATCAGCCGCAGAAGTGTGGGAAGCAAATGAGAACTGTTACGTCTTGAGCAGACTAAATGAAAACTGAATAGCTGGAAATTTCATTTTGAAAAGTGATTTTGGTCTTGTCAAGACTGAAAGCAAGATTTTTTTTTCTGGTTCCTTTGGAAGCTTTCGGTGCTTGCTGGAGTGGATCCTTCGGCAGTCATGCTTTGCAGCATGAGCAACAGTGATGGTTTTCCAACTTCCACTTACACATTCTTGGGATCTGATGCACCCTCCACCTCAATCTTTTGTCCTATCCTTGCATTGCAACCTGAGAACGAAAGCACATGGATTTTCAATGACTGTCTCCCTAGAATATTCCCAAGAGCAGATTATTTCTCTACATATAGCTGCACTTGCAATGTAAATCTTAACGGAAGAGTTGCTCATAGGGTTCATAATACACTGTAATTTAGTAACTGAAGATTTCAGAAGGCAGAGGACAGCACAGACTGGGTCAAATGGATTTCCGATATCACACAAATTGGAACTCAGTGAAGTTTACTGGGGATTAATATTATGCAGTACTATGTGTAAAAATACTTCCATTACTTAGTTAAATGATTGATTATATTGTTTTTACCAATAATTCCACTTTTGTCTAGCAGAATGCCATTAAAAATACTGTGTCATTTAGTAATATCACGTCATAATATTAACCAACCTAATTTTCCCACATAGACATTTAACAGAGTTTTTGTACGCTTTTCCTCACTTAAGAGTCTTCATCTAAATACTTTTTAACACACCTGCCTCAGCTCTAGCTACTCTCTTTTGTAGCAGGAAAAACCCCAACCACTCCTAAACCTTATCTTCTCATTCATACCTGGCTTGGCCTTCCCTTAACCTTTTATTATTGCCCTCTAAAACTACCATTATACCTTATTGCTCTCTACAACTGCTTGAAAGGAGGTTGGAGTGAACTCGGTCTCTTCTCCCAAGTAACAAAGGACAGGATGACAGGAAATAGCCTCAAGTTGTGCCAAGGGAGGTTTAGGTTGGATATTGGGAACACTGTCTTCCCAGAAAGGGTTGTCAGGCATTGGAACAGGCTGCCCGGGAAAGTGGTGGAGTCACCATCCCTGGAGGTGTTTAACAGATGTGGAGATGAGGCTCTTAGGGACACGGTTTAGTGACAGGGTTGGACTCAATGATCTTGAGAGCCTCTTCCAACCAAAATGATTCTATGATTCTCTCTGATGGCACATTGGAAAAAAGAGTCTGAATCACAGGGTCAGTGAACTTTAGCATTTGATCCTGCAAGTTAACATGCACCACTAACCACTACCGCCTTATGCACACCATTTCCTTTCTTTCATGCTGGTTTGAAGAAAATGCTTAAGGCATTTAAACTGCCTTCCTTTAGGAAAAAAAAAAAAAGCCTCTGAATGTGCTGACTTTACATATTAAAGCTTGAAATGATTCTCCTGGATGTAAAGACTCCCAGGACACCAAAAAGATACCATTCTACTTTATTTAGGTTAATAGATGCCCAAGAGTCAAGATGGGATGCATCGTGTTCTAGACTACTGACCAGGACTAGACTGAGAGACACCAGTCCAAGAAAGCTAATAATCCCATAAAAACACACAATCTAACACTAACCAGTCTTTCTTATGAGAAATTAGCTTACTTCTACTTCCAGAGTGAAACCCAGCCCTCATCTCTATTTCTAGAAGATGCCTGATTCACAGTTCAGAATATCAGCACTTTTTTTTAGTAAAGAAAAACTACTGGCAAAGTTTCAATTCTTTCTGTGAGCCACATCCACATGCTGCTTCAGACAGCTGGAGTGCAATACTGGACATAGACAACAACCACTTCTTCTCACAGGTAACACTGAGAATATTGACAAGCCCATCTAATAAAGGTACCTTGCTGCAAAAGGATCAAACTATTCCAACACCCAGGAAGAAACAGAGCAAGGAGTTATAGAGAGGAAACAGCAGATTTTGTTCATCTTCTAGGTTTTCATAAAATAGGAGTGCAAAACCTTTAAAAGGTTTAAATCACCAATCCCCAGTGTCCTTCAAAAGAGTCCAAATTCAGTAGAAACGGAGATAAATTTATTGCAGTTAAAGTTTCAGAGGTTTCAAGAAGTAAGTACTTGTTCTTTGTATTGATGGCAGGAAGGAAATGAATGTGTGTCTCTTCAAAAGCTGCCTTTTGGAGGGTTCCCTCTAAATGGGGCGAGACAACACCATTTCATTTCTTCTACGGCAAGACAAAAAAATCCACAATTCACTGCAACACCCATCACCTCTTGAACTAGAAACAGCAGAAAGAGAAAAAGCTGTATTTATTGCCTTCAACTAAGCTGTGAGATTCTGTCATGTGTTTAAAGGAATGGCAATACTTTGATGTTTGATCAAAGCCTGGATAACGGGGCTAGAACTCTTAAGAAAAATGAGGAGAAAGAGAGAAAAAAAGCTAACCACAAGCATTACCAACAAAAATCCTGACATCACATTCTAACCTTATACAACATCATTTATTGGAAGGAACACAAGCTCCTGTTCAATACATCTCTTCAAATCATATTATCAGGCATTATTTTTAAATACCCTCACACCCACCCAGCCCAAAGTATGCATACATATATTTATAAAGTCAAATTCTAATCATGCTAGTAGAGAATCAGTCTCAGCTATGGTCAACCTACTATCTTAGGGTTTTGAAGGACAAAATTTTAGGGCAGACTTGATTGTTCTCCACAGGGAATTCTTACTACAGCACTCGGTGGAGACATAAAAGCACATGCAATGGCTTACGGTTCTACCTAAGAAACAGGTCAAGAGCTCAAGAGCGACTTGTCATGTTCTGAACCAACAGGAAGACCTCAGATCTTCAAGCTCCTTTGGTGCTATTGATGAGCTTCTTGACACACCACCCAAAACATCCAGCCCCAGATGGTGCAACGTCATCAAAACAGGAGGCAGAGGTAGTTGGTCTAGGACATCCAAATTCCCCCCATGATCCTGCCTACAGGCCTAGATCAGGCCATAGGGAGCTGGTGCATCTTTCTAGTGGGGAGATCTTTAGGAAACAAAGGACAAGGGGCAAGCAGAAATAACCAAAACAGAGGACAGCAACTCCTTTGCTAGCCTGACCCTCTTCTCAGTCTTTCTTCTGGGAATGCAGGCTGTGGAGACCAGACAGGAGAATGGCAACTCTGCTTCTCTAAGTGCAACTGAACACTGCTCAGAAGAGTCTGAGGAAGATAAGCTGCAGGAAGAGATGCCCATCTTCAGGAAAGAAATTCTGTCAACCTAAATTTAAGTTTGCTGTAAAAGAGAACACTCCCATAACTAGCTGGGGGTGTGGGCAGAGTCTAACTAGAAAAGCCTGACTAACTTCTGCCATTATACCTGCATAGCCCCTGAGGCAGAAAAATCAGAAAGACAATTTACAAAGGCACTTAAACCAAAGGGATTGGGACATAGGTTGAGGTATGAGATCCAGAAAGCCTCACAGACAAGGCTCACATCTCTGGATCCATCTCCTCAGGGAACCCAAGACCTGAGCTATTTCTCAATGCCTGCAGAACAGGATTGATGGCCAGTGAGTGAAATCAATCCCTAGACTGAGCTGAACTCACTCCATAGATAGGTTAGGAGCTACAGTTTCTAAGGCTGTATACATTATACAATGTCAGCACTAATGCAGACATTTAAAGAGTATCATGTATGCGAGAACCTAATTAACTTGAGTCTTGTCTGAAGCTGAAATGGAACTGTCTAAAAGGCAGGTGTAAGAGATGGATGAGATGCCCCAAGGGCTGACTACTCAGCAAGCAATGAGTTACACAGTTCCATCATGCTGTGGCCTGAGAATGGGAAACTTTGATGTTAAGCAGGTACTTTACTCCATGAACAAGTAAACCACTACAAACCAGTTGTTCTGCTCATTCTGAGTATCACACGGTCATAGAGAGCTTTAGGATCTTAACAGGTTACCAGATATAGCAGTATCCACCCAGCTTTTGGAAGCTGTTTGGAAACACCACAGCTATAAGTGATTCAGGAGACAGTAAACCATCTATTGGTTTTTTATTATTTTCTAGTTTAAGTGTTTTTACTTCTTTCCCTCCGCTCTGCTACTTCCTCAGCAGCAGGCAACCATCACTTCTATATCAGGAGACATCAAGTCATGGAGTGACTTGAAGTTACTGGAGTATGAATTAACAGCACTGTGGCTCTAAGAGGAAATACTTCGAGAATTGACTCTTATCTGTTTTCATCTACAGAGCAGATGAGCACACGTGTGTCCTCTCAGTGATCACTCTTCCTTTCAAGAACGGACTAGCATGCTCATAAGCCTCCCAGTAGGAAGTAGCTCTTTAATGCCTCTGTAACACTGCAAAGATGGTAAAACTTCAACAGCAAAGCAACTACCATTGCCAGGACAATTGTTATGCTGGAGATCAGCCAGTGAAAACATGAAAGTGTTCATCCTGCCTTCCCTCCACAGAAGAGAAGCTGTGCGTGCAGCTGTAACGCAGGTGTCTTGTGACATCTGCATTTCCTGACTTCACTCCAACCTTGTCTGGACTTACTGATAAGTCTTCTCAGTGAAGACTGATGTCTTCAAGGAGCACAACAGCATTAAAGACTGGATAATGTCTTATCTGCATTTTCACCTGCTGCAGTCACAAACTTTCATTATCTCTTTCTCTGCTTCTAGTTCTCTTTCCTAAGTCAGCACACAAAGATGGACCAGCACTACAACCTGAACCCCACTCTTCATCTGCCCAAGCTCACCTAGTCCAGGGAGGGAAGCATTCCATGCAGGATAACAGAGGCTCAGATTTTAAGCAAGTTGGCCAGTATGACAAAAGGAGTTGGAGCTCTGCTCTCAATTTCTGACCAGGTCTGTAAAACGAGTAGACACATAACTCCCCTTTCCCAGTGTTATCAAATGCCCTTCCCAAGGCATCACATCTTTTGTTAGCACAAGGACCTGTGATAAAGGTTGGCAGAGAAACACTGGTCACCGCTGCCTGGGGTGGAAGCCAGCTTTTTTGCTCACGCGTGTTTAGTTGGAAAGACGAGCCACCACCCACTTTGGCCACATCTGTAGAGCTTTCGGCAGGCATCCACCAGCACGGTACACCCTGCTACCTGCCTAGTTCCTACTGATCTCACATGCAGACAGCCAGCACCTGCCAACAGCCAGAGGCCAGCCCATCGCAGCCGTCCTGGCAGCCAGCTGTGCCGCCCGCGCCAGGTCGGTGACGTACCTGAGCCAGCACGCACACTCCAGCACATGGGCCCCCCATGACCCTTGGTACCAACCACAAGTTTCAGAAATACTGCTCTGGCTTCAGGAAAGCAGGCTGGTTATTTCACACAGGGTCACAACAGGATATCAGAGCCACCAACTAATATCAAAAAGGACAACCTGCCCAAATGCCCCAAGTACTGGACCTAACCAAGCACCTAAACTGTACTTCATCAGTAGTGATCTCCCTACAGCCATCCTCCTACTGATAAATACCAGGTCCTGAACAGGTCTCAGTTTCCCAGGGAGTATCTTTCCTCCTCTGACATAAAATCCCCAGATTTCACCTATGTCCAAGCTCTTGAGCTTTCCTTCTTTTCTGCAGCACAAGTTTCGCAGAACACTGAATTCTCATGCCTCAAATCAGCAAACAGACTAATTGAAAGGGTAAACAGCCTGAGCAACTTTGCTGGAACAGCGCCCAGCACTCCAAAACCTCCACGGTCAAAGGCTTTAGGATTAAAATAAATAAATAAATAAAAATACACAAACAGGAATAGGAGAGGAATTGCTTGTCTTTCAAGAAATGGCTGGTTCGGTAGTATGCCAGCAGCACTACTAACATTGCTACTGAAGCAGGTCTCACAGATCTCAGCCAAATTCAGACCCTTCCTGGTAGAGCAAGTGCAATGCATACAGTAAAATATAAGACAAGAAGCTTCTTGGTCCACAGCATTAGTCAGACTTGCCAAAAAACATGGGCAAGATCCCGCCGTGGTACCCATGAGAACAATGAACGGGCCAAGAGCGGCTGAAGAGCTGATGGGAACGCCGGAGAGGCAGCCAAAAGGCACAGCGTTATCTTGCAAGGATACAGAAGCAGCACAAAGCCTCCTGCTGCTCCCTCCCGGCGGTGGCCGCCCGGAGCATCCCCAGCAGCGGGCACGCCAGCCAGGAAGGGGAACTGCCCATCCCCATCTCTTAATCGCAAAACGGAAAGAAAAACCCACCCGCATGGCACAACCACAATCACCCAGGCACCCCCCCCACCGCGCCGCGCCGCCGCCGCCTCTCCTCCCCCAACCATCGCGGATGATGCAACGAGCAGCAAGGGGGATGTAGCCGCCCCTGCCTCATTGCACCGCACCCCGGCTACGGCCGGCACCTCACCCAGGTGAGCCGGGCGCTGCTCAGGCCCCGCCGCCGCGGCGCACACCGGCGAGGCGAGAAGAGAAGAGAAGGGGATGAGATGGGATGGGACACAGGGAAGCGACGGCAACCAACCGAGCACGGGGGTTAAAAGTAGCCCGCGAGCCCCGTGGCCCCGCCCCGCCTGGCGCCGGCCCCGCCCACCGCCTTCCGAGAGGAAAGAGCGGGAGCGCGCGGCGGCGATTGGCTGCCACGGAGGCGTTGGCGAGCTGGCAGCCAATGGGGAGGCGGCGCGCCGCCACGGGGCACTGCCGCCTGCAGCCCTGGGGACGGTGGGTGGGGGGCGTGCTGCGCTGCCCGCTCGGGCGTCTGGGGGGAAACCGAGGGAAAAACGATCGGGCTTCTCCCA
>VWYH01011291.1:446310-534822 GCA_013399365.1 Pampusana beccarii | reverse complement strand
GGTTTTTTTTCTTCTTCGTTTTCTTCCTGCAGAAGAGAGCAGCTGGGTAAGAAGTCGTGCTTCCAACTCTGCTCCTTTTTTGCTGATGCCTTGTGTTGAACTCTTCCTCGAGGATGAAATGTCTCTTGGCACATTTGTTGCCATCTGCTGTTTGTCTCTGTTGATAAGGCTTAGTTAGCACTTTTCCTAGGAAAGTGCATGACATAGTTTCAAAAACTGCTTCGTTTACCTGTTGCTGTGGAACTGGGCAGGCCCTGTTCTAAATGTTTTCCAGCTGGTACATATCATTACTGTTTCAGATGACTGACACGAAAAATGATAATTGGAGCTACAAACCTATTACGTGGTAAGCTTTAATTAGTTAAACTGCTTCGTATTCGTTTACTGTTGGTGCTAATGCTCTTGAAATTAATTGGCACTAAAGGGGGTTCAAAGTTTACATGCAATCATTGCTGTTATAATGTGCCATATTACTAGGTAACTTGGCTTATTAGGTGATTTCATTCGTGATTATTGCTGCAAGTTAACAAGGCCGGAGTAATTATCTCATAAACAATAGCCTTGCTTGCAAGGCAGATGCGGCCGGACCCTTCCCGCGGAGTTCGAGCGCTCGCTGTATTCTTGCGGATAGGCGAGGGAGGATGATCTACGTGTGTCACGCAGCAGATGGGGAAGATTTTTAGAAAGTGGGCTAGCACACTTTCAGATCTTCTGTTATGCTAATAAAGTTTTTGTGTGAGAACGATAGCAATGTCAATAGCCATAATCTATCAATGACATCAACCACTGGCATGTGCAAGCGATCAAAGCAAAGACAGGATGCCTTTGTATGCATAGCTGGACGCTATAAACCAGTTGCTACTAGAGTGAAGGTCATCTCTCGTTTTCCTAGAATAGACTAAACACCTAGCATACGTATCCATCAAACTTTTTTTGAACAGAAGTTGTGTTTTGGTTAAAATGGAAAATTTAGAGTTCTGGGAATTGCTAGACCCCAGAGGAATTTAACCCCTAAATAGTTTTTCTGGTGTGTGGCACTGCTGTACTATAAAGTGGCTTATATCAGCCCACAGGTGTCTGATACAAGAAAGAATAAATTTACTGGATTAATGTTATCTAGTAAATATAAAGCATTATTAAGTAATACATGTGTGATACCTAGGCTCATATTTAAGATGGTAGGGCTTAAACCAGAAATTCGTTACAAATGAAGATGAGTTTTTTCATGAGTGGGAAAAGGGAAAATTACAATGGTGAAACTGTGGAATAGCTGTATGACTGACTGGTGCCAACATGCACCTCTGATCACTCTCCAAAATGCCATCAGAAGAAGGTTCAGGTGCTGAATCTCCAGATCTTTAAGTGCCTTGACCTGAGTCCTGATGCTATTTTAAGTCCCTCTTTACAGCCAGCATCTTTATTTAGGACCATCTTTCAGGAACTGCACGCAGCGGGTCAGGTATTTATTCAATCCCAGGAAACTCTTGAAAAAGCCTCGCCACTAAACCTCTCCTTAATTTTTCTCTATCACTTATTTTCTTAAAGTAGAGATTGAGAATATGTTTAACAGATTCAGGAGTGTTCTTTGTGGATGTCTCATGTATGAATTTGAAAGATGTCATTGCGGTTCAAGTGAAAAGGGTGGATAACTATTTTGCATGGTAGGCTGCTTAGTATGTTTTATTAGAAGCATCTACGGAATTTTACAGTGGATGGTTCTTTGTAGCCATAGTAATTTTGCCCTTTTTCAGTAGTATCAGCTTCCAAGTTATAATCTGGAGTATGTGGAGACATTGTAAAAACTTTGAACACTGACACACATGCAGTGGGTCAACTTTATAGGAGTAGTTCTGAAGACGGGATTTAATTTGGGGTATTTTAAGCCAAGATATTAAACCTACTGTTTAGGGGTGGTTGTTGTTGTTGTTCTAATCTTTAGTATTTACAATTATGACATTTAATTCTCTCATATAAGATATTGTAGTTTCTCAGAATCCAAAAGATGAGGAGTGCAGAAAAAAACTATCCTCATGACTTTTCTAAACCATTACTCTTCAGGTCAGGAGTTATAAATGTGGAAGTACAAAGCACTGCAGCTTAATTTCTGTGCAACCTGCAAAGATACAGAGGAACCTCAGTGCCCATTTCAGTTGTTTTATGCTTTTCAGTAAGGAAGGAAAAGTAAGAATACTTTGTTAAATCCTTACAGTGTAGATGTGATGCTTCTAATGGTATCTATTAAGTGCATCTATTTGATAACAGAGGATTCCTCAGCAGTGGATTTGTTTCGATATTTCAGCCTTGAAACCAAGTTCCGTGTTTGAGTCTACTAAAATTGTCTGGTGTCATGTGTCTAATAACGCATCTGCTTGAATGATGGTAAAGCCTTCTACTTAGTCTCTCTACCTCAAGGGAATAATCGAGCAGCCATCATGACAATACTTCTCTGAGCCAACAAAATACATTTTTCCCCAGGAGTTCCCTTTGAAACATAACTTATTTTTAAGGTAATAGTGATGGTGGCACTGAAATGAGGCTCAGTGAGGAACAAATATCTGTCTCGAATTGTCTGTGATGGCAGTGAAGTAAAAAACAAAACACACAACAAAACCAACAAACACACAAACAATAATAATAATAATAATAAACCCCAAACCCTAAAAAACAACCAACTACACAAAAAACAAACAAAACCAACACCACCAAACCACAAAAGAAACAAACAAAAGCCACTTCACCTTATTTAAAGGGGAGCCAGATATCTTTACAGATAGGTTTATATGATGTATGTTTTTAGGGTGCTGGGCTTGATGATTCAGTCCTGAATTTCTTATTAGACCTTTCTTCAGTTTTGCTCTATAACGTCTTGAAGCAAGTGTGTTGTTTGGGTTTTCTGCTGTGGCAGAGAGCATCGCCAGTTAGAGCAGCCAAGAATCGTAATTCTGTAAATGTCTGCTGTCCCAAATATGTATGGTTTGGCTCAGTATCTGTGATTCATCTCTTCCTCCTCTTTCCTCCTCACAGTCTTACAAGTCCTCTTAGCTGATCAGTTTCTTGTGTTTGTTGGTGCAGATTCAGAGTCGCTGCAGGTGGCAGCATAAATTAGCCATATTTCAGTTCTTCATTAACTTTGTGCAAAGGAGTTTCATAGAGGTGGTGGTGGATTTTTCATCATTTGCGTTAAATCAAGATCATATGCCTTGCTTCTAAAAATTATGCTGTCACTCAAGGTTATAGGCTTGAAGTAGAGACTATTTAGTAGAATTTTGTGGCCCATGTGTTATACAGGAAGGTCAGTAAAGAATCTCTGCAGTCTTTTGCTACACTGAAATGTTATAATTTGTGTGACAGATGGATTGCATAGAATTTGAATGAATTGTCTATCTCTGATAAAGGTAATTCTACATAGTTACAAGAAGGCATTTGTGGTCAGCCAGAGAGGAAGAGTATACTACCCATCTTGCACAACATAAAAATATATGTACTTAAAAAATGGTACTCAATAATACCTTAGATTGAACCTTTCAATATTTACTTTTCTTAATGCTCAAGGGATTCTTTGTTCATGTACTCGATGTTTATAAGAGGTTTCCTGTGATTTTTTTTTTTTCCCAGATGTGCACAATCTGGTATCTTCAGTGGGTTTTAAGGAAATTGTTTTCTATAGTCTACATCTTTGTAAAGCGATGTGCAAGGAGGAAGCAGTGCTTCAATTGTTTCAGTTCAATCTTGAAATGTTTACTGTTTATTGTACAGTTATGACTCTGTTCATCAGTTTGTCTTTTTCCTCAGATCATAGTCGGAAGAGATCAATTACCTGTGCTATAATTAATTTCACTTCTGAATATGTTAAGAGGGTTTGTATGCTTTATATTTTTCTGGTTTCTGCATAGTACTTCATGTAATAAATTTTTTAAGGGATTAAATAAAGTTTCTGAACAGAAAAATTCCTAATGGAGTAGACAAAAATATCTTAATGTTTAGGAATCCCTGTAGGTTTTAACTGATGTTGTCCCACCGCAGTGAGCACAGCTCTCTCTCATATAGCAGAATGCGTCTTCTGGGTGTCGTGGCTGGCCAGAGACGTTTCCTGATGGTGCAGCAGAGCAGCATTAAACCAGTGCCTGAACCCCAAAGGGGTGTCTCAAGGAGTTTTTTACAATCTTCTCCTTTTTTAAGACTCTGCTGAGAAAGTGGATGAGTTGAGGGAGGTGCGTTCTTCTGCTCTGCATTCTTGTCTGTAGTTCAAGGGTAATGTTCATATGCCTACAAACCTCAGGGTCTTTTTATCTATTAATAAATGTGAGTCAAGTATCTTTACTTCATACGATATTATTTATTATCACAATTCTGAGTAATTGTTTAAAGAGTACTTCTTATGAGCATTTGCTCATCGTATTTCTTGCATATAAGAGTGTTGATGTTGTGATAGCACACGCTTCTGAACTGATAGGCAGGCTTTGGGGGTTAATTTGTGACTTCCATAGGTATTAGTACAGCATCAAGATGTGACTGTATATTAATGTAAAATAACTTTTATAACTGTTGGACTCATGCAGTTTTAATTTGCAGAGATGTGGAACAGAAAATACTTCGTATTGATCTATGTGTGCCTCGGTGGCTTTTGTGGACAATATGCATGCATATCAAAAACTGCCTAGTAGCTAGTAGGAAAATGACAAGATCTTAAATGTATGAATGAAGTTATGACCTCTGACAAAACTCTGCTTTTGTTGGACTGTGCCATTTCCATTATCAGTATGTTGTGTGACACAGTGTATAACTGATTTTGCTAGACAAAACGATGTGCCAGTTGAATTCAGTTTCACTGAGAACAACTGATTTGCTTTAAAAATATCTTCACGTATGAATTGACCTTATTAATTAAAAATAATAAACCAATCCCTTCTTGCATGAAAGCTGTATGATAGATGCAGCTGAGAACGCTTGGCAATGCAATTTTAAGTTTCTCATGACTGCCCTCCGCTTCCAGCAGATTATGCTGGCGATCTCATATTAAAAAAAAAAAATGCAGTATATAAAGAATGAAAGATGTTTGCTTGCTGATGTTGAACCCTGTGCTTGCGGTTTCTTTAGGAAAACGCTGGAGTCCACACACCTTGACATTTTGCTGCAGGTGGGTCACCGGAGAAGGCATCTGTGCAGGCAGTTCTGCCTGTGGAGTAGATTCAACTTTCCCAGGAGACTCCATCTCTCTTTTGCATGCTCAGTCTGACCACCCTGGCTTCTCCATAGCGGACCTGACCACACAGGCATGGAGAAAGAGGCTCCACCTGGGTGGGTGGCATCTCCTTATTCAAGTGTCAGAGAGCCTGAGTGCCTGAGCACGGTTCAGAAAAAACGAAAACCAAGGGGCCTTAGTCAAGATAGTCACATAGTGTCACATAGTCAAGATCTAGAACAAAGTTGTTCTAATTATTATCTAATTATTATCTAATTTTTTCCCCTCCTTCCTCTTCTCTCCTTTTATCTTAACATACTTTAGTCAAGCATTGAATTTTGAGGTGATGCTTCAGGTCATATGTATAAGCATATTGTGACAGGGTAATTTAGCCATGTCATAGTCCTATGTGATGTTCTGGATGCTGCTTGTTTGACACTTTTTTTGGGGGATAGGTCTTTTGTGGTTTTGTTGTTCTTTCCAGTGTTCAGAAGATTGAATAAATAGGTAAATGAATAAATGAAGAGCTGAAGACATGGAAAAAAGCATGTATAATTGACATAGGGAAGCCGAAAGTGCCCATATAGCTCTTTAATGGGCAGAAAAATGATAAAAAGTTGCTACTGATTCCATAAGGGTGGGATTTTTTTGTGATGGAGGGCAGCCTTTTCGAGCAGGTCTTACATACTTTTACATGTGTAAGGATACTAGAGGCGTATTGTACTACTGGATTTTGTTTCTTGTCAGCTGCCTTTCTTACAAATTCTTGTTTGTTTTAATAGCTCTCTTTCTTCTCCCCCCACCCCAAAGTGTTAGATGTCTTCACTACCAAAGCATCCGTATTTTGTGTTTCCAGTCACTTCCCAAATTTGTTATCACCACTGCTGTGTTTTGTGGCCTCTCTGGTTGAATACCATGTTGCTTACCAGTGAAGGTGGGAGCCTGAAATTAAGTTCCTGAAGCTGTTGTGTAAAATGCAATTCTCGCACCTCTTTGAATTAAAGTGAGGTGTTTGGAGTGCAGGGTGGGTGAGGAGGCGATGCCAGAGGGCAGCGGGGAAGGACTGACTGCTGCCAAATTCCAGGGTGATGCAGATGCCAGCCAGCAGTGTCCACCTGGCTAACCAAAGTGGCTTTCCATTCCAGAGGATCGAAGTGGGAGTTACTGGCCAGACTATGATTTACTTTCTGGCTAAAGCAAACAGAGGGGCCATTTTCTGCCTGGAGAGCAAGGACCTGCTTTTGCCCTGGGAGGAGAGGAGGGCTGTTCTTCTGGGCCTGTCAGGATGCTCTGGCCGTTCGTGGTGTTCTGCAGTTCCTGAGCCGAACCCAGCACAATGTCCTGCCCCGGTGCTCCTTTTATTCTTTCCCTGCGCTGTTCCTCCAGCCCAACTGTGGCATTCCCCAGTGGCTCCCTATATGAACTAACAAACGTGAACTAAAGCTTGTGGCTTGTTGCTGTAGGAGCAGAAGTCTGAGCTGACTTGCACCACTGCATGGAAGTTATAAGCAGTGTCTTTCTTTGATGTATTTCTGTGTAGGTGGGCTTTTTTGTTGTTTTTCCAAGTATTTCCGCCATCCCTCCGCGTGTGGACATTTCAGCTGTACGTTACCACTTACCCTGTTGTTTTGAGGTGTGGTTTCCTACCTTTCTCCCTACTGTACACTGGACAGGCTGAAGTGTCCTTCAACCTGCCCTCTCCCCTTTCCGAAGAGAAGAATGAGAAGCCTTTGAGCAGCTGAAGTGTTGGCCGTCTCGCAGCTGACAGGAAACCGATCCGTGGCTTGGCCCCGCGCAGGGCGGCCGGGCTTGCCGGTGCCGTGTGCCCAGGCTGTGCGAGCCCCACGAGGGCCGGGGGTGCACACTGGGGGTCCCCTCGGCACCCCGGCCACGTGGAGTTCTGCTGTGGATGTGGTCGGAAATCGCTGTCTGTCCCAAAATGTTGTGGCTGTTTGCCACAGCTGTCTGTCCTCTCAAAACAGCCACTGGTTTCAGGGTTAAAGGCTGATGAAAACTGTTGCTGACTTGAGATGATTGATGTTGGAAAAACTAATTAGTGAGCAGGGGCAATTAATTTGATAACTTGTAGCGTAGTTTCTCTTCCAGGTTTTTAGGAACTTTGCTGAGAAGCAACTAAGCTTCTTTCGTTTTAATTGATGTAGGGCTGTATTTTCAGTGAACTGCTTCCAAGAGGAAAGCCAGGATAAATTAACAAACACCACTTGAATTTAATTGTGAAGGATTCCTGTGTGATCTCCAAAGGATGGCAGGGCCCTTTTTGTTTTGAGATGGAAATATCAGATACCCTGGCAAAATTTTCAAATGACTTACCTTGTGACAGGAGTTGGGAGCTCATCGGCTGTGTTCCGTGATGGGAGGTGTTCTCTGTAGTCAGGGAGGAAAAAGTGGAGTGTTAAAAGGGTGATCTGGTAACATTACTTTGGCTTATTCAATTGCTAATGACAAGACAATGTGTTTCCACTTTGGTCCACGCTGCTAAAGTGTAATATAATTATTTGTATTAGACACCAGCCACCTGTTAATATCGTTCTTCTAAAGGTCATTGTGTGGTGCCTTGCTGTCTGAATTTAACGGCCCTGTATCAGGTTTGTTGGTCACTCTTTTGTGTGACACCAGACAAGTGTTTGTGGGGAAAGAATGTGAACCCGATACACGGGCAGCCGGGGAAGAGGAGAGGGCTGGGGAAGGGCTCTGCCGCTGCTATTGTTGGGCCACCGGGCCGGGGCTGGAAAACAAGCAGCTTCCTTCTGAGCTGCTTTCATCCAACGTAGGCCTTGTTTGGAACAAAACATGACTTGCAGCAGCTTCCCGAGAGAAGCAGGCTGGTGTCTATAAACCCTAAGTTTTTGGTAGCTCTGGATGCGTAGTGGCACTGTGTTCTGACCTGGGCTTGTAAAGGAGGGGAAGGGAAGGGACAGGGTGCTGCTTGGCTTGCTGGCTGGCCTCCTAATGCCATGAAAAGAAAGTGAGGTGGTGATAATGTAATTGTGCCTGGTGACAAAGGGTAGATGCTTGATAAGTTATTTTTAAACATATGGCGTTGGCAGTTAACCTTAATCCCAGTGTTTGATTCATTTACTAATGTCTGTACAGTGACCTGAAAATGCAAAGCACTGTATCACTGAGAAATGTTGACCTTGTTATCTGACAATTTTTAATTAATTTCGCTAAACGTAAGGGTGGTGTGCATTTAACTTGAACTTTTGCTCTTTCCACCTGACCTGGTATTAGCTTTTGGGAGAGGTGGGGGACAGGTAGAACTTGGGGATGGACTTCTTCTGCGCTGTATCTGGTGAATGGAGCAGATGTAAGTGCTGCTGCAGGGGCTCAGCTGAATGACTTTGTTTTCAAATTTCCAGAAAATAAAAGCTTCAGCTGCCAAAAGAACTAAACAAAGCACCTGGTTTACCACATGGTGTAGGACATTCCAGCACTTGCAAAGAGGGAGTGTTGGCTTTAAGCCATCTATATTCCAGCGTCATTAGTAACTGCTACTAACTGTTGGATTGAATTGCTGGCTGAGAAAGAGCAAGGGCTTTTAGAGTCTTCTCTGCAAGTGAAAATTTTCATATGAAGAACTCCATTATTGCCAATTTTATGAGGAATAAGGATCTCATTTTTATCAGTTGCATATTTATTGGTTCAAACAATCTGAGCTTCATTATGCGTGTGTAGATAGCTTGTTTTGTTTGTTTGAAATGGGTCATTAGGGTCTTTAAGCGTTCTGGCTTTATAAAAATCTAATTGATTATTTCTGCCATGAAAGAGTTAATGAAGGATCACTTGTGGCTTTTAATTTTCAGCTAATTAAAAAGAACGCCTGTTTTTGCCTTGGCACTCATAGCTAAAAGTGCCAAATATAGGATTTTGTGTGTGTGTGAGTTGAAAGGTGAGGAGGAGGAGGAGGGGGAAAAGTTACATGTAAATCATTTAGCCATTAACCTAATGTGGTGGATTTATAAATCCTATTACGATAAGCCCTTTTCATTTCCACTGAGGCCTGACGTGTGCTTGATCCTGCTAATATAAAATTCATTCTGTCTAAGTGATTACTGAAGTAAGACACTTTTAGTCAATTTTAATCAGATTGTGTGAAACTTGCTTGAACACTAATGTTAAGACAGACATGGACACAGTTCGGCCATGTCTTAATTAGCCTTACAAATCAGTTAGACTAGGAATCAATCAGTGAGCCAAGTCTATAAACCTTTTGACATGTAATGCCTTCTGTGGGGTGAAAATCTATGCTGAGGGTTGAAAATACAGGGCTTGGAATCAAGATTAAGATGGTAATGTGATGTTCTTGTTTTATGGTATGCTTGGCAGTCCCTCACAGTGTGTAAGTCCTTTATGATGCAGCCTTCGTCGGTGTTTCGGAGCTGAGGCCAGTGGGGTGCTTCCCATAGCCCATCATAAATCCCTGTCTCCGCAGCAGGAGCAGCAATTGGAGTATTTTTCTGAAGCTGCGCCTGCTCCAGATACGTCTGTTATTTTGGCAGAGGGGGGCAAGGGACAGCTAATCTTAAAATGTTGTAACCTCCTTCCGAGCCTTCAGTGGGAGCTACTGACTTGGATTCTTGGGACAGCTACACTTCTTGGGTGTAGATGTCCCCAGTTTTTCTACAGGGAGACATTAGTATGGAAGATGTCTGTCTCACGAGCCACTCCAGTATGGCTCAGTGTTGCGATCAGAGGTGGTTTTTGTGAAAAGTTTTCCTTTGAAAGACAAAGGGTTTGCCGGTTTTAGTGTTTCTCCTGCATCATTGCTTGTTAAGTAGGCTTAGCTCTGTCGTGAGCCTGAAACCGACTTTCACTCCATGTTTACCCAGTTTTTGAAGACTTATTACCAGCCAGTATGTTTACTGTTCTCATAATGTAGAATTTTTTATTAATAACAAGTTTTAGTATTTTCTTTTAGTATATGAACCATTTCCTTTTATCACCAAGATGCTTGGAAATCTTGTCATGTCCTCGAAGGATCCTGTGGAAGTCTTTGGTCACTGTGTTTTCCTACTGTTGCTTATGGTGTCTTCTGCAATGCTGTGTAAAGCCTTTAGGAGAAAAGGATGCTTGTGGTATATGGAAATAAGAATGTTTAATACCGGAGACGGCAGATGTTCTCTCTTATCTTTTGCAGAAGTCCCGAGTGCATGTGCCTTGTGGCAGTGCTGGGGACTTGACTCTGTAACCTGGTGGAAGACAGGCCCCTTGTAAAGGATCAGCTTAGACTGGAGATTTTGTCCTGCTGTTGCAGAAAAATTACCTGCATTTCGATTTTTTTTGATTTTTTTTTTTTTTAAGCTGGAAAACAGCAGCAGTGTCAGCAAACCCTTTTCAAAAGTCACTCTAGAAGCCTGCATGCTACAGGCTTTGTAAGTTGTTTTTGTTACTCAACTTCCAGGCAATTTAAATATCTTTTCTCCTCTATCTAACCTGTTAAATTACCTCTCTCTGTTAGGGTGAGTGTACCTCATTTAGTCGGATGTTACTTAGTTGATGATATGACTGCAAGCACATGTGGAAGAGAGTGGGGAACATGTTTTTTGCTTGATCTGAATGCCTCTTTGTCTTCTGTTTTCTTTCATACAGTTACTGTTGGTCTGCCAGGTGTGCCTTTTTGAATGAAAATTAGAAACTTCTTTAGTGTAGAACTCTTACAGTGTGGTTGGGATGAGGCTCATTTAAAAAGCTTCGAAATTAGATGTTAATTACCTTTCTCTTCTACTGGATAATCTTCTGTACTTTAACCAAATAAGGATAATCTTCTATACTTTAATCAAATAAATATTCAAATACTTTGAATTTGCCATATTTCAGCTTTGTGACAGTTTTCTTATGTGATGGATTGTAGCAGAGCAACTGCTCATGAAAAGGGAGAACTGAAACAGAAAAATCATAGTAGTTCAGGTGGATGGGACATCTGATCCGTTATAGACGTGGTTAAATGTACTTCATCTGAATAACCCTATGGTGATGGGCTGGTAGATAAAGTGTCAAGGTTCACTTTAGCACTTTTTTTTTTCCAGGTTGTAGCTGCCAGTATCATAAGATTATAAGCTTGAGAAAGATGTAATCAAGTCCATTCTAGATAATATTTTAGGGTAATGTTTTCGTTTGTCATGGTTAGATTGTTGTTGGTTCTTGAGTTTGGATATTAAAGTGTATATCGTTCTATAAATGCTTATGTGTACATATGGTCTAAATTAATGTCTAGGTAAATAAACACAAAGGACTCCAGGATACCCTGCCTCAGAAAAGGACGTGACCTATAAAAGAGAGCAAATGTCTCTTATCAGCCATATTGCGTGTACATTTCCTGGGAAAATTATTTCAAATCTCTTTTGCAGCTCATCGGGACAAAGTCAGAAAGTGGCAATATTGCTTTAGCTTCCCCGAGGTTGGTGGGCAGGTGTTTTTTACCTAACAGATTTAATGTGGTTTTCAATAAGTAAAAATTTCAATATTGTTGAGGTTTTTTGATGGGCACTTGCTGTTCTTCTTTTCTCTAAAGGGAATGTGTATGGGCCTTTATCATGGTGTTTTTGTCATGTGCATGGTAAGACTGATAGATTCTTTTGTTTCTTTCTTTCCTGAAACACAGGAGGCTCTGTCCGAACATCAGGAAATACTTTTTGACTGTGAGGGTGACTGAGCCCTGATACAGGTTGCCCAAAGAGGTGGTGGAATCTCCATCCTTGGAGATTCTCTAAATCCATCTGGACATGGTCCTGGGCAAACAGCTCTGGGTGGTCCTCTTCGAGCAGGGTGGTTGGGCCAGAGGGCCTCCAGAGGTCCCTTCCAACCTCAACCAGTCTGTGATCTTGTTTATATTTTTGTAGTTCAACTTAGGTCTTAGAATACCAGAAAATATTAATACCTACAAGGATTTCTATTCTTATATCCCTATCTTTCCTTCTTTTGGGAGGGTGGGGGAGATGGTTGGTTGGTTGGTTATTTTAGGCACCTGTAGTAATCTGAAGGCATTAAAAAGCAGCTTAGCAACATCTGTATCTAGAATGGATGGCAGTGAATGAAATGAAGCCACCATCTACCAGTGCTTTTGGTTGGATTATTACATTATGTTGGCACTAAAACTTCTCTCAGGGCACTGCAGGTCACATTTCAAATGTAATTCTACTGAGGATACCAAATTACTGGTGTGACAATAATGTAAATTAGTACTGGTGCCTTCTGTTTAACCTGAAAAGTAAGAGAAAGAGAGAACTTTGAAAGAAGGCTTCCTTGGCATCTGAGTGAAAGCTGAGGTTTTTTATTAATGATTCAAGCTCCTATAATGAGGAATAGGAAAGCTTGTTAGCTATGTTTTTAGATTAAACAAAACCTTTAGGTTGTGATGTTCTTTCTTTCACAGAATTTGTGGGATGAAGAATTTAAATGAAAATTTCCAAAGTCAAAGATTGATTGAGCTAAAGTATGTAGCATGAAATCAGTCCTGTCAAATTGTAGGGAAATAAGTGAGAGATCTATAAACATTGTTAATGTTTTAGAAAGGTAGTTTTGTGCAAATGTGTTTTGAATTCTTTACAAATGAGATAACAGTAGGTCTAAATGACAAATTAAGGATTTAAAAAATAATCAGCATGCCTCTCTTGCAGTAATGGATTTATGAAGGTAGCATGCTTTAGTTGCATTTGTAATTAAGGTTTTCCCATCATTAGAATAGAAATGTATTCCTGTTGAGCAGTATCATTTTAGGTGAATTATGTGGATTGAATGAGTGGCAAAACTCAGCTACTTTAATCCGATATGTGGCTAGAAGTCAGTATTTGGATTGGATTCCTAGAGGGTCATGTTGAAAGGTTAAATACATTTTTTGTTTTCCTAGTCTTCATATTTCCATATTCTTTACAATTAACAAACAAATCCATACCCTGTGGTATTATACAGTGACAACTTAACAACTTGGCTTCATTAGTAATGAAGCCACACTGCTATTAATTTTGAAACTCTAAATACTGAAATGGGTGGGCTGGACGTGGAGAGCTTAACGACAGACTAATGCATAAAAGTAACTTCTAAAACTGTCGTTTCTTTTCATGAGTTCATAGTCCTGAAAAATTAAATTGAATGCTTTGATAAGCCTCTAACTTTGTTCTGTTTTTAAAACAAGTGCAAGTGTCCTCTGTTACAAGACAGGCTACAAATGGTGTTAAAAATGCCCTAGACTGCAACTTCAGGCAATTGACCAATTGACCAGGGAACTGAGCGCACCCTCAGTAAGTTTGCAGGTGACACCAAGCTGCGTGGGAGTGTTGATTTGCTGGAGGGTAGGAAGGCCATACAGAGGGGTCTGGACCGGCTGGATCATTGGGATGAGGCCAATTGTATGAGGTTCAACAAGCCCAAGTGCTGGGTCCTGCCCTTGGGTCACAACGACCCCAGGCAGCACTACAGGCTGGGGGAAGAGTGGCTGGAAAGCTGTCTGGAGGAAAAAGGACCTGGGGTATTGATTGACAGCCAGCTGAACATGAGCCAGCAGTGTGCCCAGGTGGCCAAAACAGCCAACAGCTTCCTGGCTTGTATCAGAAATAGTGTGGCCAGCAAGATTAGAGAAGTGATCGTCCCCCTGTACTCAGCACTGATGAGGCTGCACCTTGAATCCTGTGTTCAGTTTTGGGCCCCTCGCTACAGGAAAGACATTGAGGTGCTGGAGAGAATTCAGAGAAGGGCAATGACGCTGGTGAGGGGTCTGGAGCACAAGTCTGATGAGGAGTGGCTGAGGGAACTGGGGCTGTTCAGCCTGGAGGAAAGGAGGCTGAGGGGAGACCTCATCGCTCTCTACAACTGCCTGAAAGGAGGTTGTAGCATGGAGGGGTTGGTCTCTTCTCCCAAGTAGCAAATGATGGGACAGGAGGAAATGGCCTCAAGTTGCACCAGGGGAGGTTTAGATTGAATATTAGGAAAAATTTATTGACAGAAAAGGTTGTCAGGCACTGGAACAGGCTGCCCAGGGAAGTGGTGGAGTCACCATCCCTGGGTGTGTTTAAAAGATGTGTAGATGAGGTTGCTCTGGACATGGTTTAGTGGTAGACTAGGCAGTGGTCACTTAATGGTTGGACTTGATGATCTTAAAGGTCTTTTTCCACCAGAATGATTCTATGGTTCTATTAACTGCTGACATCTTAAAGGCTGATAATAAGGTGGTCCCTTTCAGGAATTTGCTTTTGTGTGAAGTTCATCTTTTCTCAATTGGAGTCATCACAAAAGTGTGTCATGGAGCATATTTCTGTTTCTACGGAAGGTCTATGACACTGAATATGGTTCCAGCCTTAGCTCCTTTAGGTGTCTATAATATGTGTTTTCTTGTGGATGTCTATGGATAGGCAGTAGTCTCCATTGATATGAGCTCTTTTTTCCTATATGTCCTTATAGGAAAAGTCTAGAAGGTGAAGTTGCCACAACCCACAATTCCTATTCCTGACTTACAGTTGTAAGCCCTATTTAACAAGCAATTTAGGATTGTTAACTAGTAATTTTCTTTGGTAATTAGTTTAAAAATAGCTAGAAGCCTTAAATGAAAGTGTTGGAGTTTTTTTAATGTATTTTTATTTCTACGTAGAGATTGAAGTGTATGGCAGAAATTAGCCATACATCTTATAATCATCTGATAGGCCAGTAGGTTTTATTTCTGACACACTTCGTAAATGCTTACTTTTTTGGGGGGAGGTCTTCTCTGTCCTGAGGAGCTCCGTCTTCATTTTTTTGTTAGACATATCTAGAGAATTCAGGAATCTGATTTTTGAAGAGATAATCTAAAAAGACTGTGCCTGACTGACAGACTCTCAGAAGCTTTTCATCTGTATCCAAGCCAGCTTCATCAAGTGATGTACAGAGGTCGCACTGAACAAATAGGAAATCTGGCCGAGACATCGTGCTATGAACCATGCGTGTTCCTCCATGTCTCTTCCCTTCCTTGGAGCAATCACTAGGTCCTGCCTGAAGCAGGAGAGGTCAAGTGTCCCATGCAGAGGAGAAACTTTTCTTTCCCTGGTACCGCCTAAGAAAGCAGTTAAGAGCTGCCAGGGGGCCTAGTCTGGAGAGACTCTGTAGGAGCCGCCTGAGTACCATGGCTACTGTTTGGAGATACTGGAGGTGGTACCTGCCCTGCTTCCACTTTTTTGCTATGTTGATTAGTACCAAATGTGGTTGTGATTCTCTTGAGACTTGAGCACTGGTAGTTATTTAGTCCCACATAAGTACATTGGTAAAAATCTCCCTTGGTTACAAGTGCTCGTTTCATTGCTTTTTGGAAGCACAATAATCTTTGTTGAATTTTCAGTTCAGTTTCAGTTATCTGTTGTCACAAGGAAAGGTGGCAGTCAAAGACTAAGGTTTCTGCCTGGTGAAAAACTTACTCTGTTACTTCTCTTTGGTGCAGCAAGATTGATCTTATAGCAGATTCTGTTTTATTTTTTTTCCTCTTTAAGCAATCCTAAAAGGACTTACTTTCACCACATGCTTAGTGTTTTAAGTACAGTTGTGAACCCTTTAGGCATTTGTATACACCCAATCTCTCGTGTTTTGCGTTTCAAAAGCTTGGTGGAAACCTGACATCCCAGTATAGTTAGGAAGCTGAATGTACAGGAGCTTCTTCCTTAATCAGAGAGGTTTACAACATATCAGATCTGGAGTAGATTATTTTGTAGCTTTTCAGAATGATCTTTTTCTTCAAAGCAGGGAGACAACCTGGCTTAAAGTGGCACTGAGTCACTCAGGATGTCTGCCCATCAGGAGGTCATGTCTTGTGTCAGACTTGGCTCCATGTGAGACACAAGTTCCTTTAGGTGGGGGGGTGAGCATGTTTTTGCATGATTTGATTCTTAAAATGGTACCTGTAGAACACAAGCTAAGCTATTTACTCTTAAATGTGAAGAATATCTAAGGATAGATCTTTGAGGGTCATAGACTCATAGAATAGCTGAAGTTGAAAGGCACCATGCGAGATGTAGTTCAGCTCTCCCTGCTCAACTTGAGCAGGTTGGTCCAGGACCATGTCCAGTTAGGTTTTTAAGATCTCCAAGCATGGAGACTCCACAGGCCCTCTGTGCAACCTACAGTCTTTACAGTAAAGAAGCTTTTGCTTGTATTTAAGCAGTGCGAGACCTCGTATTTCAAGGGATTTTTTAAAAATTCCATTTATGCCCGTTGTTGCTTCTCCTTTCACTGAGCACCAATGAGGAGAGTCTGTCACCGTCATAGACAGTGATGAGACCCTGCCTCTCTAGGCTGAGCAGTCCCAGCTCTCTCAGTCTTTCCTCGCATGATAAGTGCTCCACGACTTGTAGTTATGTTTGTGGTCGTGTGCTGGACTTGCTCCAGTATGTGCATGTCTTTCTCCTACCTCAGAGCTCAGCTGAAGGCAGCAGGGCTGTGTGAAGGAGAAGGATCTCCTCCCTCAGATCTGCCGGCAGTGCTCTGCCTCATGGCCGCATTTGCTGCAAGGGTACATTGTTGGCTCGTGATCATCTTAGTGTCTACAAGGATGACCAGATATTTTTCTGCAAAGCTGCTTTCCGGATGATCAGTCCCAGAGCCCACAGCGTTATTCCAGTCCTGGCACAGGACTTGTTATTTCCCTTTGTTGAATTGAAGAGATTCCTGTAGGTCATGAGGTATCTTAAGCCTGACGAAGTCCCTCTGAACGAAGCTGGTGAGGGGTCTGGAGCACAAGTCTGAGGAGCAGCTGAGGGAACTGGGGCTGTTTAGGCTGGAGAAAAGGAGGCTGAGGGGAGACCTTATCACTCTCTACAGCTGCCTGAAAGGAGGTTGTAGCATGGAGGGGGTTGGTCTCTTCTACCAAGTAACAAGTGATAGGACAAAAGGAAATGGCCTCAAGTTGTGCCAGGGGAGGTTTAGATTGGATAATAGGAAAAATTTCTTGACAGAAAGGGTTGTCAGGCATTGGAACAGGCTGCACAGGGAAGTGGTGGAGTTGCCATCCCAGGTGGTGTTTAAAAGACGCATAGATAAGGTTCGTAGGGATATGGTTTAATGCCAGAGTTAGGTTAACAGTTGGACTCGATGATCTTGAGGGTGTCTTCCAAACTAAATTATTGTATGATTCTATAACAGCAGCACACCCATCTGGTATATCAACCCGTCCTCCCTGTTTTGTATTGTCTGCACACTTGCTGAGGGTGGGCTCTGCATCATCAGCCACAGACACTAAACAGGATTGAACCCAGTGTCTACCCCTGGGGTACAGCACTAGGGACTGCCCTTCTCTTTGTAAATCTGTGTTGAGTGCTCCTAAGCACTTCTTGTGGTTTTTGTGTCTGAAACACAGTTGTTTTCACAATTAGTTGCTCCACCATCTTTTCCCAGGGTTTGAGGTGAGGCTGACCAGCCTCTAGTTTGGGATCTCCTCCTCCTTGCCCATCTGGAGGACAGCAGTGACACTTGCTTCCTTCCTGTCCTGAGGAACCTCCCATGATCATTCCGTTTTCTACCATGTTTCCCTGGTACCAGTCAAGTCTTACCTAATTCCTCCTCTTTGTTCCCCGTGCTGTGTGCATTAGTATACAGACCTTTCAGAGAGGCACCCAGTCCTGCTGATGCCCTGAAGAAGCACAAGAGTGCTCTCCCACCCCATCAGTCCTGGTTTAGAGCTTTCCTGACCAGGTTGAGCAGCCTGTTGGCGCAGATCATTTTGCCCCAGGTAGTCAGGTGGATCTTTTCTTGTCCAAGCAATTCTTGGTCCTCAAAGGGAGGTCCATGAGCTGGAAGACCAAAACCCTGCTGCTGACACCAGCTGTTCAACCACTGAAGATGAATGAGTATTATTTATAAAAACAACTGTCATGTTGTCTAAATGTATCGTAATTTAATGAAACAAAATTATATGCTCTATAAAAATCTTGCATGACATTGAAGAAATTAGGTAAAGAGAACTTTCTTCGGAGGGTAATTAGAGGGTAAAATACTTTTCTGAATTGGAATAGATATTTCTTTGATAGACAACCACTTAGTCAAGATGAAAGAACAGTTTAGTTTTAAAGCAGTTCAAACCACTTACAGAGGTTTTTTGATGGACACAACGTTCACACACAATCTATTCATTACCAAGACTAGCTTGTCCCCTCATCTCCTATAAAATTTCAGAATCAGTGTCAGTGAGTATACCTGTATCTAGACAGAGGTTGCCTTGCTCTCTTCAGTATACCTATGGCAAATGCCTGTGGTTCTTCAAAAAAAAGACTGTGTTTTTCAGTAGAAGTGCTTTTATCTTTTAAAGATATTCATCAGGTAGCTAGTGTTTTCTGCATCCGTTTTTCTCTGTAGCGCTTGCTTGTCTTTCCCCAGCCCCTTGCCTTTCTGCAAGCATGCAAGTTGTGATTATTACTTAAAAGATGCTGACCAGGAGAACCTTAGAAAGGTAATCCAGGTTCACTTCCTGCCAACACCAGACTCCCTTGTTTACCTTAAAGGGCCCTTCTTACAACACACCTTTCTTTTTGGAATGAAATTAACCTGTTGGAAGATAAGGGAGGAGGACCTTACGGAGTTGTAAGTCCTGTTTTCTGCTTTTTACTCAAAAAAAAAAAAAAGAGGAAAAAAAAAAAAGAGGGAGGGGGAAGATATGATTCGTATGATTCGTATGATTCTCAAGGAATTTGTCATCATTTTGGATATTGGACTGCGTTTATCCACTGCTTAAAAAAATATTTCGGTCCTTAGAGTATTAGCTTTATTTCTTTTTCTGGTTTACAGAAATACTCAGTCTTTTGTAAAAAATGTCTTCACTATTGATTCTGAGTCCTATTCTCTGATTTCTCCAGATTTCTAGTTATATGGCTATGAGAGTAACTTATCCAGAAGATGAGACAGTACTTTCATTTCTATCACCTTGAGATTGAGAGATACGCTTATGTATTTGAAGGATGATTTCTAAAACTATAGTTCATCTTAAACCTGATGTGGAGAATGGCATGGTTATACTTCCCTACTTGGGAACAGATTTTGCTGTTATTCAGAGTGCTCTGGTTTAAACCTTGACTGGATTCTAACTTGTGTCACCAAATAGGAAACCTTGGCTTATAAGTAATGCATTTTCATTATTTATTGTTCTTGTAATTTTATTTTTTCTAGTGGAAGACTGACTCTCTGTTGCTCAATGTGTTAAACCAATCCGAGAAACAAAGCAAAATAAAGCTTTACTGTCTAAATATTTGTTCATTTCACTGAAACAAATGCTGCTGTTTTCTCTAAGGAGGATGTACTTGTCTGTGTGGATTTAAATATTGAGTATCTTAACACATGTTTTGGTTTTATTAGCAAATAGTAAATGGTGCTTGTCATATTCTTGCTTATTAGAAGTGTTTTTACTTGTGGTTTGTGATATGGTTAGATTTTGATGTAGTCGCAGTGTACTTGAAATTCACAAAGGGTTTTCTTATAAAGCAAAGCTACCTTTGCATCTTATAGTTAAGTACAAAATGTTCAACAAGCATAGATTTATTGAATGGATTTAAATGAAGAAATATTCAGAAGACTTAATGAGCTGAAGTTGGTTTGAGTACCGTCTTCTTCAAGGGGTTTTAGGTGTTGCGTATCTTGTTCTTTCATGGAGTAAAACAGGGAAAAATTTCCCTGCTCCTTCGTGTCTTTTCAGTTTTGAATGAGCTGATCAGAAAGAAAATAATTCCGTGGGTGGGCTGTGAGCCCTGGTGCTTCTCTAGGAACTGCCACTGGTTCTGGTGTTTGGTTTCTCTGGAAGGAGCATTACAGGCTGTGGCCCACCCTGTATGAACATCTCTAACAGCTGGTTGTCCATCTAGATGCCATGTTCTTGTTGCTTCTGGGAACACAAAGTGGAGTCAGAACTGGGTCAGTTACCTTCTATGCACTCAAGTGTTCAACTTTTGTGTTGAGTACTCAGGCTCTCCATTTCCAAGACATTAATGAATTTCCAACACAGAAGTCTTGGGTGCTGATTTTTTAACTTTTGTCCAAAGCTGCAAGGAGTGTGTTTCATTGTTTTTTCTTTCATTCTAATACCAAAATAATCTTTTTCAAAATAGGGAAAATTTGCCTTAATGTAGCATGGTTTGTAATATATTGTGCCAAATAACCAATAATTGTACAACTTAATGAGGAATTATTTCTAGTTTTCCTGTTCTCTTCAGTGAAACTCACCACAAATACTTGAAACAGAAGGTCCTGTAGAATTTTAAAGATATCATTGTTTCTGGCACCGTGGGAACATTGTCTTCAAGTTGTAATTCAATTAATATCATCATCATCAGTGTTTTACAGACATCTGTGCACTCAATGTCAAAATGTGACAAAGGCACATGTGATTTTTGTTGTGTTCAGCACATCTCCATATTTCTGTTGCTGCCTTTTTTGTGTGTTTCCTGCTATTTTTGTGACACAAGATCCTACCTTGTGTAGACACGTAAAGGTGTGTTGCTGGATCTTTGTGTACACTGCTCCAGCACTTGGAACCATTCTCTCTTTGTTTCTGGTGCACTATCCGATACTGGCTTTATACACAGCATCTAGGAAAGTTGTATTAATGTCTGTCAGTTTTGCTGGGTGGAGTACGGACAGTTAATTTCAGTGTTTCTGAAAAAAAAAACCTAGGAGGGACAATTTTGTCAGCATGCAGTGTATTTCTGATGCTGTTAACATTTCCTAAGAGGTGTCACTTTGAATGAATTGTCTAAGTAAAGCAAATACTTAGTAAAAGCTCTTTGAAACAAACATATTTATTAACTACTTGAATCTGGTCACTCAAACGTCTCTAAATCAAATCCATTGTTTAATGAAAATGCTCTATTGCAATGTTCCTTGTGGCAAACAGCGCTTCCATCTTTTCTTTCATTTCTCATGGCATATGTGCCTTTTTGTCTAGCGATAGAAACCTTTTTTGAAGATCCTCATTAAAATCTTTTTGCAGTATCCTGTGGCTGTGGTTTATCAGTCCCAGGGACTACTTATCACAAAATACTAGCAAAGCTAATGAACAGGTTGCAAAAATATAGAAGTTCAGAAATGCTTCTTATGTAGATCACTGAGTGGTTTTACATACTGGAACACAGTTCTTCCTGCCCATTTGTTCCTCTGTCTCATGGGAAGGACTAGCTAATCTGAATTACTAAAGCTGATGACCAAATTATTTTCTTACTATAAAATTGCACAAGTAAACAGCTGAGCTGGAAAAAAATATCAGGTCTACACTAGGTAACTGCAGGTAGTCTTCAAAACCACAATTTTTGCCAAGGCTCTAAGGCTGTTAGTTTTTTGCCTTGTACATGGTGAATGCATGAATGCATAAGTTGGTGTGTTTTTGTGGGTTTTGTTTGTTTGGTTGTTTTGTTGGTTTTGGTTTTGCCTTTTTGGTGGTGGTGTTTTGGTTTTTAATGCATCTTAGGTGCAATGTTTTTGTAGTCATTTTGGTAAGTCTCTTCGGTCTGGTCTTTAACCTGCCTTTCCATTCCTTTTCATCTGTGGCCCCAGGAATCTACAGAAAATTTGTGTGTCTTCAGGAGGAATCTTTGCATGAACGTGTTAGTATTGTGCACTATCCCATTCTTTTTTAACCAGGGTATCTTAGCTTGTTTTCACATTAATATCCTCACGTCAGAAGGTACTCCTTCATGTTTTATTTAATAAGGTATATTTAAAAATACTTGATGTAATGGATAATGGTAAAGCTGTTCTTTGTGTACTTATTTCTTTTTAATCCTTCCCTTTTCTAAATCTTTCCTCATTTAATTAAGTAATTAGTGAGTCGCCGTAGAATTAGGACAGGGAATTTTGCAGTTTGCTCGTCTGCAGTTACAGTCTCTCAGTTTATATTGACTCGCAGTTCGCGGGTGAGAGGATGTATGTTGCTGGTCTCTCTTTTACAAGAAAAAAGTTAAAATAGAATTTCACCAGATGTTCCCTGTGCTGAGAAGTTCACAGGTTCTTAGAAGTTTGTTTGCTGGGGGGAGGGGACATGGCTGTACAGATGGGTTGCCAGGCAATTAATTCTTCCTACTTGGATTGCCTCCAATAGGAGACAATCCAGCTCTCATGAGCAGCGCAATATTATTTGCAAAAGGAAACTATGGAGTAACAATTTTCCCATTCTCTTTCTTCTGTCTTCCCAGCCTCACTGTAAACCTCCCTTCCTTTGCTGTGCATGTCTGAGAAACTGCTAATGATTGATATGATAGCAGTGCTGTCATTCTTTTTAACTAAAAAAAAAAAGTAATTTTTATTCTAGGTATTTTAATAGAGTCCCATTAAGGATGTATTGCTGACTGCAATATTGGCATGAAGGGCTCTCACTGAGCTGTGCCCAGGAATTAAGAAGTCAGGAAATCGGCTGCTGCATTGCAAAAGTACCTTGTGTGACACAGTATCTCCTGATTGGGGGGATCATTACTGCTATTATGACTCGACTTGCGTAGGAATTTTAAATTTCATCTGAATGTCAGTAATAACCCTCTTAGCAAATTATCCTGAATAAAATCACGAAGGCATTTTATATAATAGGTGTTGAATTACTGGATAGATTTGCTAATTAAATACTCTTTGTTCTGCTGCAGTTGACATTACAGGGTAAGATCTTGAACAATTATTCTCAACAGCTGTACTTTGTTAAGGGAAAAATTAACTACAAAGTTTATTTTTTTTTCTGCACTTGAAGTTGGCAGATTTTTGAAATGTGCTTGAAAAAAATTCCATCATCCAATTGGTAATGAGAAGATAAATATGCAGGTGTTGCTGTGAAATCAGATAACTACCAACTGCCTTATTAATGAATTTAGCAAGGCTTTATAACCTTCTGTTTTGTAGCTGTTGGCACTTACAACTGATCTCTTGTCAGAATATGTAGCACTAGCATATGCCAGTCACTTGATGAAGCAAACTCGTCTGTGACCCTCTTGTAATTACATCCAGTGCTGTCCTTGGAGACTATTGAGGAATGGTTTTGCACAGCCAAACAATTTGTTTGATAGGGGGTAATAGTATTTGGGAAAAAACATAAACAACTATTAATAGCGTTATTTCAGAGAATTAAGTAGAAAATGCCAGAGATTATCCAGGGAAAAAATGGTTGGTCTTCTTTTATTTTACATGTAAACTCTTCATTTCTCTGTCCAATTTTTAGTTTTCTTTCAGGGACTCCCATTTTTTTTTGGAGTACTAAGGGAAAGGTACACCCTTTCTCTGTAGGAGTTAGCTAGTAAGTGACAGAAGGGCGGGAGGGTGAATAAGTTGGAATTCTGATTACCGTATATGAAATTTGATGTCATGTACCAGTGATACATGTCTTTAGAATAATTTCAAAACTCCATGGAAAGGTGCTGTGGTGGTGCTGTCTGAATTACTCATGAGAAGCTGAATAGGAGTGGAATATATTTTTTTAAGGTTCTGATTGAAACGTGCGTCTGAGCACCTACAGCCTAGAGTGATTCTGCAGTTAAGATTAACCATTTTTCTTTTGTCTTCATAGAAGACTGAGGCCAGCTTGGCGTTTTGCAGTTTGGGACTTACTTAAGCAGAGTTCAGGCATCACGTTGAGTACCTAGTTTGCAGCAACAGCGTATGGTCTTTAAACTAACTTGATGTTTTGAACTTGACCCAGAGTGTGTAAATCCATAGGGATCCATATATGCTTGGAAAATAACCGTGATAAGGGCATTCGTTGTGAGACAGCTGTGTCAAAATTCCATCGTAGTGTGGAACCTAACCTTGCCTTGACTGCCTTGAAGGGAATGGTATATAACGTTTCCTTAGTTCATATCTTTAGACTTTGGGAGAGTGAGTCCATTCTTAGCTGCAGTGATTTCTTCTTGAAGATGAAAGTGGCTAGAAAACGCCTCTGAATAGAAACTATGTTGAAACAGAATATCAAGTCTGCGTAAGTCAAGCATTGCAAAACTAAGAACACTGGGGGAGTATAGCTTTCAATGCTTAATTCTGTGGTGCATCATTTAAAACAAACTGAAAAAGCATAGTGGAGCATCATACTTCAGTATTCGTCACTGTGGTTGTCTAAAGGTTCAGAAATGCTGTTAATGTTGAAGGAATGACAGTGTTGTCATCCTGTCCATGCACTGTTATGTAGAGGTGGACATTTCACCTTTGTTTCAGAATTGCTTGCTGCAATAGTCAATATCACAACGGTCAAGATCCTTGCATTCGTTTTAGGCTCCTTGGCTGTGTGAAAGTCATGATGTTTCTCTCCCACTGAGCCCTTCCCTTTTCATCCTTTCTTTCCTCATCCCCGCTGATTTCTACTGCTCAGCTCACTGTCACAGACTTCTTGACTACAAGTCATAGTTCTGCCTTTTTGGTAAATATGGCCAAGGAGAATTGCGATTTAATGTATGAAAAATAATAAAACTTAGATTAGGTAATTAAATTTAATATGACCTGTTAAAATAGCGTGTTGCCTGACTATCTTTAAAACTAGACTACCAAAGTATTCAGATTCACCTAACAGACTCCGATCGATTGTTGCTGTAACAAAGTAATCCTCTTTAAGAAAATTAGAAGTGTAAATGTGTACAAGTAGCAGGACTAGCTCAAGAAGAACTGGGGTTTATGCTGAGTGGGGACGGAAAGGAGTGAAGCCAGGGAACTGAGACCAACCAGGTGGAATCTGGAGCTGTGTGCTGGAGCACCAGGATGCTAACAAGGAAAGAAACGGGGAAGACAGTGGAAACACGGCCAGGTAACTGAAGGAACAGACCAGATATTGGTTCTCATGCAGCTGTGCAAACTTCACCAAACCCTTGCTGCTGCAGCAGCTACACTTTTTGGTCATCAGGCTAGTTTTATTTTGTCTTTTCTGTGCTACAGCCGTGTCTGTGGCTTCAGATGATGCGCTTTTCCCACCCTCTCCACTATGCTCACCAGTGTCGGATTGGGAAGCGGTAGCCTACTCGTGTGAGGTCTCTACAGCCATTTATAAGGTTCGGAGAATTGCTACTCAGAGCATTCAGGACACTTGGGATGCGCTCTTGGTGGAGGAACAAATCTGGTTACACCCAGATTTTCCCAGCGGTTCAACATCTGTATCTTATCTTTATCCTAGTTCTGGTTTCCCTAAGTAGTTTGCTTTTTAAAGACCAATTTTTATATCATTACAAGGGTAATCAACCTTTTGACTAGGTTCTTGTTAAGCAAGCACCATCCAGGCTACTGAGTAAGACAGGATATATGTTATATATTCTATCAATTATAATATTATATATTTTATGTATATTATATCAACAGATAAGATAATGGATATGAAGAAGACGACCAACCTAAATTACTGAAAGAGGCTTAGTTCTGTCACTTCCCGATTAGGTTTTATTTGAGCATTTGAGTCAATGTTATTTTTTTCCCCAGGTAAAATGTGTGTGTGCACATGCAATTTTGAGATTTGTTTTAATCTTGTTTTAGGGGAGTTAATAATAGCATTAATACAAGGTCAGATGAGAATTTACTCATGTAATAAGAGTATTGAGGTAACTATGTGTTGCCAGGAGAGAGGTGGTTTGCTTTGTTTTGAAAGGTGAGAGCATTTGGCGTTAGCAACCTAATGGATATGTTTGCATGTATTAGCTTGTAATTATATCATACGCTAATCTTTGATTTATTTTTTTTATTTCAGATTTTGATGCATACCAAGGAGATGGTGCAAAAGGTAATGCTGAGCATTTTCATTAAACAACAACCCTTAAAGAGCACACCTGGTGAAATTTTTTTATTCTAGGAGAGCTGTAACCCAAACAGACCTGAAATCACTTCTTAGGATGCCTGGTTTACAAATGTAATCCTTCCTAATGGATTATAGCTTTTTTTCTTTTCCTACCACAGATATGATCTGGCCCCTGCTTGAAGCCTATATGCGACTGTTTCAAGCAAATTAGCAACAGTGCTAATTAGAGTTTACTCATAGACCTGTTACACCGTGTGTTCTAGTGGTTTATTACGGTTTATTTTTTTGGCATACTTTAAACTCTGTCACAGTGGTTTTTTGACTATATGGAGTTTAACATGGATATAGCTGTGTTCAAGTTTTTACAGCTGCATTGACTTTTCTACCACTGAAGACATCAGGTTTTCATTTTGTTGGTATGGGGTTTTTTTCTTTGTTTGTTGTTCGGCTTTTGTGTGTATGTGTTTGTTGTTGTTTTGTTTGGTTGGTTTTGTTTTGTTTTTTCCCAAGTTGATATTATGTAATTGGATGCATCTGCCCATTTTTTTGGTACATTTACTGGTGTTGACAATTTTTCTTTTCACCTTTTTTCTTCCTGTGCCTTTCATAGGCACCTCAGGCTTTTTTACATGCTTCAATTTGTCCAGAGTTTGCTCCATTATCCCAGCAGTCTCGCTGGTGTTTGAACACGGTCTTTTCCAAGTAGGGCATTTGAATTGTTACAAGGATCAGAATGAGAGATGATATGAAAGGCAGAGCGTCAGTCAGAGAGAAGGATTCAGGGAGGTGTTTGTGTTTACCTCCAGGTGTAATTGTTCAGTGGTTCAACCAGGGGATACGAAACTTGTGGGTCATAGTAGGTAGATCCTTATCTAAAAGGAGTTCCTTGTTCCCTGAACTACCTGCTGGATAGGGGAGGACTGGCACAGGTAATTAGGTTACAGCAGAAGAAAAAAAGGTGGGAGTGGGAAGATGGAAATATGAAGCACAATATGAAAAAGTGTAAGAGCAGCAGCCTGATCTGGACAGCACTGTCATACTCTCAGTTACTGTATTCAGTAGTCAATGCTTTCACTAGATGTGAAATAGATTATGTAAGGTGTTTTGTTTTGTTTTAATCCAGAATGACTTTTTTTTTTTTTTTTGCCAATAGTATTGTGATGGCTACAAATGGGATAGGAACCTGACTGTAGTATTATGTTTCAAGTACATTGGCTAAATGTCTTATCTGAATAGCCTGCATTTGTCCAGCAGTCTTGGAGTCTATGTGATCTTCTTGCGTTCTAGCAGTCCAAAGTTATTTCTGATTAGAGTTCCTACTGTTTCTCAAGATTAAATTGGTTCAGCGACTTATTTTTCTGGCATTCATTTAGTAAAATTTTAACTACTTATGTACACAACGGAACAGTGATTTTCTTAAAACATAACCATGGTTTAAGTTTCATTATTTTATTTAAATTCAAATATGTCTTAGTGAAACGTACAGACTTCTCAGTAAAAACTTACTTTGCATTTTCCTGCTTTTTAGTATTTAAGGGGTAATACATGCACAGTGATCTTTTTGAATCTTGAAAATGAGATGGGATTTGAAAAAGATGGGAGTGTTTCCGTTTTCTTTTTCAAAACAAATTTGTTTCATATAGATGAACCTTGAAGTGATTTATGGAGACACAGATTCCATTATGATAAACACTAATAGCACCAATTTGGATGAGGTATTCAAGCTGGGGAACAAGGTAAGGACTTTTTTCTTTTTAAAGCTTTCCTAAATGCCTGTGTTGTAGCATTGAGTGGAGCAGAGGGCTTCATGGCATAAGCAGAGAACAGGCCATGAAGTAGAAGAGCTTGGCCGTGTCTGGAAGCTATGGAATAGTAAAAGCTCAGAATGCCCAGTCTTCAGGTGTGGCTACTCTGCATTTTTAGAAGTGATTAAATTAAAATGAAACATTTAATTGTATAATGAGCCTTTTTACCAATCATAAGTTACCAGGAGACTATCTGAATACTTGGTAAGCCAAAATGTAAGATACAATTCCTTCATATTAGTTCCAGTTATGACATGAGCACGGTTTTGATTATAATGCTTTTTATTTTGACAGGAGAGATGTCTATCAGTTTGGTTTTGTTTAGTTATGTAGTATGTATTACACTCTATGCGCCATCTGATTTCCAGTGGTAAAATAAAATATTAGTTTCCAAGGTATACTAGATACAGAAGAGATGTATTTGATTAGCCATTGGTAATTGAAGATGTGGAAGTTTTGTGGCTCTCTGAAATTGCAAAAGAGAAGTGAGAAATGTTTCAGAACATTTTAAAGAAAAGGTAAGAAATAAGTTGTTTTTGAAAGATGGAAGAAATTGTGATGAAAATGAGAGCTATGGAAGTTCTAAAAAAGCCAAAGAAAACAGAGGTGTTTTTCAAGAGTGAGTCTGTGGGGTTTTGTGTTGTTNGTTTTTGTGTTTTTTTTGTTTTTGTGATTTTTTTTTTTTTGTTTGTTTTGTTTTGTTTTGTTTCAGGTTTTTGTGGGGGGGTTGTTTGGTTGGTTTGGGGTTTGTTTTGTTTTGGGTTTAGTTTTTTGGGGTTTTTTTAGAGTACTTCTGCCTTTATGGTAAGGTGGTACTTTGAGAAGTAGATGCATCTCAGGAGCATGGAAAAAGGAATAATATCTTGATGTCATAACTGGCTAACAGGAGGACTGACAGCATGGAGGGAAGAAATCTCTCTTTTTTTGTTTGCCACATAGAAGACTATAATTGCAAGTGTACATATGCTACTGTGTAAGAAGGTTTCATTTTACTCTAGCTGTGTATGTTTTCTTCTGGTTTGGTTTTTGTCCCTGTACTCCCAGTTACTGGCTAAATATTATAGAGGAAGAGTTAAATAATAGATTTTATAAAGTCTGACAGGATCATCATCCTAGGTTAAATACTTCTGACTGATTCAGGTTTACTGAGAGAATAGGTAGGTTTTTGAACTTGTCGCCTGCTTAATGATTATTTTTAAGAGTGAAATCTTAGGCTGTATCGGTTGTTTCCTGGGGGGACAACCCACAAATATGTGTTGATTAATGTTTTTATATCATATACTCGTTTTAAAAAGTGAATAAACTTATGTACGTAAACAAGCACACACTCAAACTTAGCACCACAATTGTCGAAGTTGTGGCTCTAGTTATTCTTTTTGTGGGTGTTGGTCTCTTCTCCCAAATAGCAAGTGACAGGATGAGAGGAAATGGCCTCAGTTTGTGCCAGGGGAGGTTCAGATTGGAGATTAGGAAACATTTCTTCACAGAAAGGGTTGTCAGGCATTGGAACAGGCTGCCCAGGGAGGTGGCGGAGTCACCATCCCTGGAGGTGTTTAAAAGACGTGTAGGTTAGGTGCTTAGGGACGTGGTTTAGTGGTGGACTTGGCAGCTCTGGGTTAATGGTTGGACGTGATGATCTTGATGTTTGGCACTATTAAGGCAATGTATCAAGTGCAATTTCAAGCTTTTGTATGTGGAGAAGACATAGCCTGTGTGTAGAAAAATGGCACCTTTTCCTCTCAAAGAAATCAGGCTATAGAAAATGTAGGCATGTTGTGGGGAAGAATATAAATAAACACTTGCACATTTGGCATGTTTTTCCTGAACATACACAGAGCTCTGGTCTGCAGTCATAGCTCTCCCTCCCCTCCCTGGATTATGGAGCAAAAAAAAAAATGCCTTTGCAAAGCATCTTTTTTTATAAAGCAGTTTCCTTATTCTGTCTAAATTACTGTCTGTTGTTTGCTCAATTTATGTGAGAGGCTAGAAGGAGTAGATGGTGTCTCTGCCCATGGCACGGTGGTTGGAACTAGATGACCTTCTAAGGTCCCTTCCAACCCAAACCATTCTGTGATTCTATGAGTTAGTTGCCCTAGTAAAATGGGCTGGAGTCAGTCACAAGCAAGGTCACAAACAGTCCCATGCTTCTCTGCCCTGCTCAGTTTTGGTAGGGAGTTGAATATTCCAAGGTGTAAATCCTGAAGAAGCCGATGGGTGAACTGTTATTTTAATAGTAACTCATACTTACTACTGTCTACTTAATTTCACAGTTAATGATGTATCTGATGAGTCTTTAAAATGTGCAGGCAAACACACAGAGTGCGATGTTACTTGTTTTAAAACTTAAGAATTACACACTTCTAGATGGAAGTTGAGTTTGTCAATAGTTATTAAGGTGTTGCATTTGATTTTAATGTTGGTGCATTCACCACATTCACAGATCAAAACTGAAGTGAACAAGCTCTATAAATTGTTGGAAATCGATATTGATGGAGTCTTTAAGTCCTTGCTACTGTTGAAGAAGAAGAAATATGCCGCTCTTACTGTGGAACCAACAGGAGATGGGAAATATGTAACTAAACAAGAACTGAAAGGACTGGACATCGTCCGAAGAGACTGGTGTGATCTTGCAAAAGAGACTGGAAAGTGAGTTTCTTTGTGGCATTGTCCTCTTTGCTCTGTTTTAAAGAGTACACGCTTCATAAATGTTCGATATCATGTGGCTGTTTCCTGAGCAGTGCAGATTGGTGACTAACATGGGTATTAGAGCATCTTAACTGATCTTTGTAGGAGATGGTGACAATATTGCATTTTGGCATTGGTAACAGATTGTGCTTGTGCAAGTCCAAAAGTCTCTAAATCCACTACCTGTTTTTGCATCTTCTGTGGAAGCTGTGCGTTTGAGTTGTCACAATTTTGTATATACAGTTTACTGAACCACAGTTGAAATCTTGTGAAAATGGTAGGTGCTATCTGCATTTGGGTTCATAAGAGGCTGTTTCTCTTCCGTTTTTTCAAATGAGACGCTTTTGATGCTTCATTATGATAGATATTGGATTGATCATTTACTAATTGTCATCACACAGGACATTTTCGTACTTGAATAGAGGTAATACGTTTAGCACTGTAGAAAGAAAGCTGGAGTGGGTGGAGAGATGGTCATCTGGGGGCTGACTCAACTTACATTGCGTACTGCCTCTGGAAAATTTAGGTTGTGGCCCAAATGTATCAAAAACTGAATAATTTTTTACATCTGTAAAAATACACCACACGCTTGCTTACTGTTCTTAAGACTTGCATTTTCTAAGAAAAGATGCATCATAATAGAAGCAAATTTTTCCAAGTTAGGAATGTATTAGTAATTAAAGCTATACAAGTGTTTGAGAGTGTTCTTTAGTGACTAACTCTTCTGCAGCTGGCAGATCTTCCAACCACATTTTACAGAAATAGGCAAGACTTTGCTTACTTGATATGTTCTCCCCCATCCTAAGATACCTGCTATGGAATAATAAACGGCAAAATGAAATGGGAGCAGAAAATAGAAACCAGTTGCACTCAACAATTCCAAATCAGTGTTTAACATTAGCAGTATTTACAATAATTTTCTTTTAGTAAATAAATAAAACACAACATGAAATATCCTGGCAATTTCTGTAGATTTTGCATCAGCCTTCATCCTGTGGCTCTTTGATTTATAGAGGTAACTCAGGGGAAGAGAGGATTGTGCTTAATGGTTTTGATTTGTGTGTCTTAAGCTTTTCATTTCTGGACTGTTTTTACAGCTATATAATTAGTCAGATTCTTTCTGATCAGCCCCGAGATGTAATCGTGGAAAACATTCAAAGGCGGCTTATAGAAATTGGAGAAAATGTGACCAATGGCCAGATTCCAGTAAATCAGTTTGAAATAAACAAGGTAAATTATGTCTTCGCTCTTTCCTGTCTCAGAAAAACTTTACTGTTCTTGAATATATTGACTGCTCATAAAAATATTTTTAATCCTTACAATGCTGTGAAATATCAGGAGTTTTATTAGATACTGAATAGCATGGAACATACTGGAAAGATCCTACAATATGAGAAAAAACACCTTGTGGGGCTGAAGGCTTTGTGTCTTGTCCTATCCTGCTGTCTCCTCCACAGACTCTGCACTTTGAGAATGACACACTAGCTCACGCCTCTTGTGATTGTCACATGAATGTTACAGAAATCAGTGATTTTTTTTTTTTTTTTAATTTTTTTAAATTTATTGTTGACTTAAACCCAAAACATGTTCTGGTGCAAATATTCTAAGAGTTCTTAGTATCCCGGTAAAAAATACATATGGACTAATTTTCCCTTCAAATGCTGACTATTCCTCTGTTTTGCTCTTTGGAAAACAAAAATGTATTTCACTATTAAGTCAAATATTTAAGTTGCTTCTAAGAATTGAGATGATGGGAAATATTTAAATGCATTTTTAATTTTATGTAAAGGAAAATCTCTTTGCGAAATCTGAGTAGTGTGAGATACGTGAAAATATTTAAATCCAGTTATATCCTCTTGCCACAGAGCTTGTTAAATACACTTCACTAGTTGGTATTCAGAATCTTTATGACCTGAACTGGTGGAGGGGTAAGAGGGTAATCTCTGGCTGTAGATTTGTATTTTGCGTAATGTTTTCATCTTCAATTTAATTTTAAAGCAATTGCATTATATCTGCAACTGGTTTGAACTGTTGTGCTTTTAATGTAATGCATTTTTCAGACAGTAATTGTAAAAGCATCCTCTCTTTTATTAATAACAACATTTTTAAAGTGGGAAGGACTAGTACCCAGACCTTAATGTCTGGAAAATACCTTCATTACAATTTTTTTCATCTTTTTTGTGTTGCAAATGTGCTTGCAAATAGTAGATGGATGGAGATAGCTACGATGTAATCTTGTCTTTTAAAGTTCCAAGTTGTCCATCACTGAGTAAAATACTTTTCTAATAGTTAATGTTTCTGTTTCCTCCTTTGATCTCTTAGGCATTGACAAAAGATCCACAGGATTATCCTGACAAAAAAAGCTTGCCACATGTGCATGTTGCCATGTGGATAAACTCTCAAGGAGGCCGAAAGGTGAAGGCAGGAGACACAGTGTCATATATCATTTGTCAGGTAAAAATGTCTTTATTTATAGCTAAATACAAGGTATTGTTTTGAGAGATGGCAAAGAAAACCAGCTCAACTCCTGGAAAAAAGTTTTGGTATTTCTTTGTAGTGAGATTAGGTTATAGTTTAAAATAGTCAGTTTTCTGTACTAAATTTGGTTCTTTCTGGCTCCATAAAACTATTGTGATCAGCTCAGCTCGTCTGACTATTTCCATATAGTGACTGATAAAATTTCCCTGAATAAATTTCTGTTTGGAACAAGGACTTACTTTTAAGGAAAATATCCAGTCTTCGTTTTAAGGAGTAGAAAATTCTGGTGGTGAAGAACCTGTCATTCTTGGAAACCCAACTGGTGGTGGTGGTCAAATAGTGCCACTGTTATTTCTGGTCTCAACGTGTGTCTTTTAAGTTCATAGTCACTGTGTCTGGCTGTACCTCTGTTGGATAGACTGAGAGATTTGAGAAACTTTCTCTTTTCAGGTGTTTACCCTATAAATGCTTATAATTATCTCACAAATATATATTTCGCTTTAGGTTCGCTACTAAAAAATAAGTGTAGGTTGGATTAGATGGACCGAGGAATCTCTTATGCTAAGCTGATGGCCTTGGCAATTTAACTTCTACAGTGGACCTCTATTTCAGCTCCTTCATTGTTCAAAATTGGAAAATATTAGCTGAGAGTTCTTAGCCTGGCGTGACGAAGCTGCCAAGACTTTGAGAGCTGGGCCATGGGTACGGCTGAGCAATGGCACAATACAAGAGAAGAATGTACTTGTTGAAAGAAGGGAGCTGAAGGAATTGCATTGTAATTATTTTTGTGAAGCAGCTGGATGAGCTGAATAGTCCTAAATTAATTTTGTTCTGAATACTAAGTTGTCTGAAAGGAGTAGGAGGGACCAGTGGCTTGCAGTCTGTCTTTATTTGTGATGGGTTTTCAGTCCGTGGTTGCTGACCCTATTGAAGCCAGTAGCTCGTCTTAACTGAAAAATGAAGGTGTCATATGTTAATGCACTGGTTTTATTTTGCTGTAAAAAAGGGAAGAAGCAAATATACTTAGCAAAAAATAGGCTGTGGTACTTTCCCCCACCACATCCCCATTAAGATTTACTTCTCTCACTGAATGCTTGCTAAAATACTACTTTAAATTTTGCTCAAAGACTTCTGACACACATTAAAAATAAAATTTCCTAGTGTAATTCCAGACTGGCAATACCATTCTACAGACTGAATGAGTTATGTTTTTTCAGAAGAGTACCATCTTCTTAGAGTTGATGTTTAATTCTTCCATGAATACTGTTTCCAATTTAATTCTTTCCTTCCTAAATTGAATTATTTTCTCCTTGTCTTCCTCTTTCAAGTCGGAGAAGAAGAATATAATATATACTCTAACCTCTGAGTGAAGTTTCTCTATTGACTTGGGATGTCACCACGTGTTTCTTTCAGTATTTCCATGTATTTCAGAATTTGCTCTTTCAAATCAATACTATTGCCTCTGTTATTTTCTTGCATGCCAATGAAAGATGGTCCATTCTCTGAACATTCAGGTTGTTTCTTTACAGAATCAAAGAATATAAATTTCATAGCAAAACAGATATAGTTTTGCTATACAGGACTTAGAATTTGCTTGTTGTGCAAAATGATAATGCTGGTTCAGTACAAAGCGAATCCAAAATGCATGTCCTCTGTGTATTTTTAACTGGGCTGATAGTTACAATGTGTTGTCATTGTGCATTTCAGAATTGACAGATGGGACTGTTTACTCTGTCTACTCTTACTGATTTGCACGTGTAGGCTGCAATAATACAAGCTGGATTTACATTCTTGAACTTGCTCGTTGATGCCAGCATCAGCAATGCTATGTTGGTTTTTTTTTTTCTTTTTCACTACTGCTGGACTTGTATTTGATGTATAATAAATAAACTAAAAGAGAGTGATTGTGTAACAATTTTGCATTAAAATAATGCATAATATTTGAAGCCTGATCCTTTGTATCGGCTAAATGTGGATTTTACTTTTTTCACACTTTTTTCGTATGTGTCTCCTGTCTTAGGATGGATCGGATCTCAGTGCCAGCCAGCGCGCATATGCTCCAGAACAGTTGCAAAAGCAAGATAATCTTACTGTTGATACTCAGTACTACCTGTCACAGCAGATACATCCAGTAGTTTCTAGAATATGTGAGCCCATAGAGGGAATTGATTCTGTTCTTATTGCAACGTGGTTAGGTAAGTATTCTAAATTCAGTTTATGTAAAGAATTATAAGAAACAAAGTGAGAAGTTTTAACGTATGTCTCTTAACAGAAATGCTTCCCAAAATCAGTCTTTTTACAAGGAACAATAGCTTGTGTTACACAGTCTACAGAAAGGGGTTTGGATTGTAAGTGTATTTCCATAACTTTTGCACAATACCATTTTTCAGAAGGTGCTGATGAACATGAACTTAATCTTATAATCCTCGTTCAGAGTTGCAAAAATCCACTGTTCATAAATGACAGTACTCTTACATGTCTTTGAGATTTTCTTAAGTTACTAAAATAGTTTTAGAGTGTGCATCTAGAACTAGCATTTTTCCGGGGAGAAACCCTAGCATCTCTAGCATCTTCCCAGGGAGAAATGAGTCATAGTTACAATGAAAGGATACACATTTTAAGTAGGGTGTAAGTGAAGACTGTCTTTTGTTAGAACTGACCTAGGAGATAATAGAAACATAAAACCTTGGTAGCATTCTTTGTTTCTACATATGGAACAGGCAAGTGGCCCAAAAAAAGTGCTGTAAAAATGTGACTAATGCTAGTGACCCGCAGAATCACCAGTTTTTATTCAAATAAGCAGTAAGGAATTGCTTTTGTTAGAGTTGTTTTTGCTCTTGAGAGGATGTAAAAGGAATTAGATATTCTTCTGCCCAACTCTGATTGCCTCTGTCTTCTCCACTCCCTAGTCTTCTTACCTGTAAAGAAGTAGAGGTGTTGAAAAAATGTTAATAATTCTGTCAGGTCTGTTTCCATGAAAATACAATGTGTGTGTAATCCTTTTAGTGTTTCCTCCCTAAAAGTGACTCCCGGCAGGGATGATTGGTCTCCTTGATAAAGAAAAATTTTGTGATCTCTACCCAGTATCTAGTTCATTATTTTAAAAATTGTTACTCAAGGACACAGAAAAAGCTGTTAATCTTGCTGGCTGATGAGTTCTTGACAAGACTGTCCTCTCCCGCAAGAAGACTCTTTTAGAGAGTTGCACTGTGTCAATTTAATAATCTCCTGTTTGATGCTATGCTCATGTCTATAGGAAGTTCAGACCTGCAGAAATGATTTTGTTCAGAATTTTGGAACATCCAAAGGAAAAGTTAGTCTTCAGCATTTTGCGTTTAGGTAATGGCCAAGTTCCACGATTTGGTCACTTAAAACCAACCAGCCATGTGTTGCCTTTTGGGAATTCTCATGTTTTCCTGAGACACCGCATCTCTGTAACTTCCTTACTGACAGCGGGTTCTGCTCATGGTGAACTCGCAGTTTGCATTTACAATGCGTGCAAGTACGTTCCTGTCTCTTGCTTTTCGAGAAGGGTGACAGCTACGAAAGATCTTAATCTCCCGAGACAGTCTGCATAATGTGCATCTTTTTCCATCTTCATTTCCAAGTTGTCCATTAAAAAAAAAAAAAAAAGAAAAGAGGAGGGACAGGAATTTTTGCTTTTTCTGGTAGCGTGAGCAAGGTACCCACGTACCCTGGGTGGCTGTGAGGGTGGAGGTGTTCGATGTTGCGATGTGTCCTCAGCAGCTCTGGTGCTTTGAGGAGCTGTCAGCCCTACTTCACTCATGCAGGCTCGCCACACAAATCATTCTGTTTACGTGGCAGGGCCTTGGTATACAACCTTCCCTTGATGTCAGAGTGGACTACATGGTATGCCCGGCTGAAAAGGTCAAGCGCTCGTGGTTAGGTTGAAGCGTTTAAAATAGGCGGTAAACTTGTACTTCATTTAGATAAAAGGCAGGCAAGATTTCTGAAGCTAATTTATTTTATTTGGCAAAGATTGTTAGTCTTGTAGAACCAGGCTCAGATTCCGAGTTGTTCCTTATTCACCACAGGCTGAATTTTCAGAAAAGACTGGCTCCCTTCAGGCACCTAAATTAAGTGCCCAGATCTTAAGAACTGCGTGCCACTTGATAGCATCTACTGTTTGCAAATGCCTGTGCTGCTTTTTGTACTACAGTACGTTCAAGATGAAAATTTCTTTTATGGTCTATAATAGCATCATGCAGCTGAGAGTTTATTAATAGTCCACAATTGTTAGTCTGAAAACCTGTATGTATCTATTACAATCTTAGGTCTGAAATGCGTTCAGTTTGACCTTGCTGTGCTGTGAAAATGTTGTCTCTTTCTCCAGCGTTGTTTTCATGGGAATGCTTGAATTGAGCTTGGGGGTAAAGTCAGGTCTTTTTCAAAACTTCTGCTTTGCTTCGGTCATTATTTACAGCACTAAATCAGAGTTGTACATAAGTCGCTGCAAGCTGAACTCATGTTACAGCATTTTTATAACAGTGCTTGAGGGATAGTCAAGTGTGTTTGTTTCAAAGAAATTGAAAATAGCAAGCCTGGCTTTGCTAAAACGAGCAAACATGAAAACTCTTTACTGTTCTCTCTTGGTAGGTGAGGCTTTTTTGCTTAGTGTTTTCGTCATGTTACACATCCAGATTCTTATCATTTGTCCTGTCTTGTTGCAAAAAGAGCATATTTTTATGTTCAGAAGAAGAAAGCTGGTGTTTTGGAGGATTATCTAAGTGCCGTATCTGTGGACCAGAACTTGGTTACATTCTCATCGTGTCTTCCTCTGCCTGATCTAATTTTTTGTGTTATATGTGTCTGTGTAGGGAGAATGGTTGTAGAAAAAATATCTCACATTAGTATCTTAACGGAATCTCTTTATAAGGTGAATATTTAATTGACGTATCACTGTGTTAGTCCGAGTAGATAAAATTGAGCTCTGCTTAGGGAAGCCTGCCTCATATGAAAGTAATGAAAAGTCCTTTGTTCTGACTGTGCTCAAAGCAGGTTATTTTAAGCTGTCTTAGATGCTGAAGAACAAAAGCAAATAACCACACATAAAAATTGCCGAGAACTTCTTAAATACCACATTTATTCGCTATGGAATCAAGCTGAAAATTGCGTTTTGTTTTTGGACATTGCGGGAGGTCTGCCTAGCCTCTGAGAGATGGAAATTTGTTCCTAAAAACGAGAATCTCATGGGCATACTCCTGCGTTCACACTCTTTCTTGAAGTTCTCAAGGAAAAGTAGTGACAAGATGGGGATTGTGAGGGTTACTGAAACTAAATGTGCAATCTCATCAGTAATATCATCCAGTAAACCTGATCATAAATGCTTGCAGACCGTACTTGTATCACCCTGAAGATACCTATAGCTTTTAAACGGAAGTAAGTGTATTGGCAGAGCAAGTCTCTTAGTGTGTTTAAAGTAAGGGGTTTTTCTTAATATATAAATAGTGCACCTTGTCTCAAAGAAAAATCATATCTTATTTCTGCGTTGTCAAAAGTATCTAAATGTTATGGAAACAGAGTTGTTTAACTATGGGATTTTTGTAGCTGTTACTACACAACATCATTTTTTCTGTGTTATGGAAGTTGCTGACTGCTGTCCTAGACCGTGTCACGGTCTTTTGAAAGGGACACGTACTGCTGCCTGACTGGTGGATGTGCACATTGCTGCTCTGCAGATTGCTCGATGTTTCTTAGGAAGGCTATTTGATTTTTGGGGGTCATTACTGGGTTCCAGTGAGGCTTGTCATTAACAGTGCTTCCCAGTGCTGGTTCCTCCTTCCATGCAGTGACTGCTACTCCTCGTATGGAAACCCACCACCAGCTTGAAGATATTAAGGCTTTTTCTTTTTCTTCTTTCCTTCTCTCTTCTTTCCTTCCTTCTCTCTTCTTTCTTTTCTCCTCTCTCTTTTCTCCTCTCTCCTCTCTCCTTTCTTCCTCCTTTCTTCCTAGAGAGTCATTTAATAGGTACCGTTAGTGTAGTGTTTCATAGCTACCCAGACTGACCATCCTGACATAAATCATATGGGTTGTGCACACAGGAATTACATCAGCTTCTGCCTTCTTTTATTGGTTTTCTCACATGAGGCAGCGAAGCAAGAGGGGAACGATGGAAATTAAGATTAAAGTGGTGACAGAACTCCATGACAATACAGTAATAAACCGCAAAGCATCTGAGTTTTGCTGTTTGTAGCCTAGCTGGGCTTTTTTTGAGATGCTCTAGACCCGCATTAGACACTGAGAGTTGCTGAAGCGCGTTGCGAGTCCTGGCAGCGCAGGAGGCCGCGCAGAGGACCCGCGGCAGAAGGCACACAGGCTTTGCAGGAGGATCTCTCTGAGGAAAAATGGAAACCCATCGGTTTCCGAAGGGCGGGGGGGGGGCCTTTCCCGCCCGGGGTTGGATTCACAGAGCGGGCAGGCCCGGCCCGGGTGGAAGCGGCGGCCGCCGCCTGCAGGTGGCAGCACCGGCTGCGGTTTCCCGCCGCTCACACGGTGTCTCAGGGGCGGAGGGGCGGGCGGGGAAACTTTCCGTCCTGCCCGGCCGGCCTGCGGCCCGAACACGAAATCCAGGGAAACCCCCGCCTCCGCACGGGGGCTTTGTGCAGCGGGGACACCGCCGGCGTCCTGCCCAGCGGCTGCGGCTCCCGGGCAGGCTCGGGAAGGGGGGTGTGCCTGGAAAGACGGGGAGAAAACCCTCCGCGGAAGTGTTGTTTTCAATAGGCTGCTATTAGTGAAATTTATTTCACTTTTTTTTTTTTTTTGGGTTCTTGAGTGACCCCTTTTGCTTGCTTCTTCATAGGTGTTTTAGTCATTCTATTAAATAATTCAGGAAGAGGTCCTGGAACTTAAGATTATTTATTTATTTTTTTTTACTTAAAGTAGTTCGAAATTATTAACTTCTGTCACGCTAGGTACATTGGCATATTTTTAATGTTACCTCACATGCAACCTTGTAGTTTCAGTGAGGTTGGAAAGTTTACCTGTGGTGCAGGTAATTTAACAGCCCTGGAGATTTTTGTGTCAGAATAAGTCAAAGTCCTTTTGGTTTTTCTTAATGTCATGGAAAAAAACAAGAGGAGTTCAAAGAAGTTCACTGATTAGTCTCATCCTATTCATTTAAAAATTACCAAAACCAGATATTTCCCCCCAGCCCCCCGATCAGATAGTCCTTTTGTTTACCAAGCAGAATAATACAACCAGTTTGACCTGGTCCAGGAGGGTACCAGTTAGTGTGCTGAAATGGATTAATTGAACCAACTAACTATTGCTGAAAGGAGATAATAGATAAAATAGGTCCCAGTTGCACAAGATAATTAAGGTAGGCAAGTTCTTTAAAAGCCTGATTTGTAGACCCTTTGATTTCACAAGGGGCTGTTTGCACACCAGAAGTTAGTTGTACACTTGAATCATCACAATATTTTTCCTGGTGTTTTCTCCAGCCGAAACAGCTAAGAAAGTTAAGAGATAGGTGTGATTTAAATTCTTCTGATGAATTAACTTTTTTTTTTTCATGTTAAATGATTACCAAATGTCCAGATGCTTATTTGCTGAATATTGTAAAACTGCAATTGTCCGAAGAAGAGAATTTATTTCCTTCTACTTAATGAACTACTCTGCTCTATATTTGCCTTTTGGGAAACAACCACAGGTAGATTTTGTAGCTGAGCTTTAACGGCGTCTGTATTGGAAAGTTGCAATGATGGTTTTTTATTCCACTTCTGAACTCGGAGTAAACTGAGAATTTTTGTTTCTATTCACCATTACTATCTTAAATCCAACCTAGTGCATACCAAGTAGATTTTTTTCAAAATCCTAACACTAATCTGAAGTCCCCTTTCTAAACCTTGTATTTACTACCTGTGTGTCGCAGAACGTATTCTTTGTTTTCTAAAACAGCAAGTATATTACCAGCCCTTAAAAACAAAAACAAAATACCCTAAACAAACAAACCAAAACAAACAAACAAACAAACACCCCCAAACCAAACAAATCTAAAAAAAATAAACAACCAAACCACAAACCCACCACAGTCTTTCGGGGGGGGTACCATGTGTGTTAGAGTGTAAAATAACCTATTAGCAGTGTTTTTTGCTTTGTTTACTCTTCCTTTTTATGGATAGTACAGGACCGTATTAAAAGTTTGAGAACCTCTTGGAGGTGAATTGTTACCATTATACATTGGCGTTTGTTTCTTTTAATAAAATTAAAAATTGGAAGATTAATTCTATTTTTGTGAAATCCCTATTCTAACAAGAACCAAATAAACTTATTTGGCAATGGAATTTTTCCTTGTACCTGAATTTATTTATGATTGCAAAACAGAATTTCAGAATAGCAATAGTAAAGTCACAGATATCAAATCTTCTATGTAAAGAAAATCTGTATCTGCCTGTACAACACAACCGTTTATATGTGGAATAATATTTGTCTAGTTTAACTGAATATTGTTCCCAAACATTTTCTTTAGGACTCCCAGTACTGTATAGTAACGTTAAGAAAGGTAAAATCTAGCTTCACTTTCTATTTGTAATCTTTCTTGCTCTTTCTATAGTAATAATTACATTTGTTATTGAAATTTACACAAGATATGGGATAATATATGGTAATCTGTTAGCTGGCCTGATTAGTCCCCATTAAAAATATTTAAAAAGTGCTTCTCTTCAATCTTCAATCTTTTTTTTTAATAGTAAGTAAGCCATAGTTTTCAGAACATTTTTTTTTCTGCATGGTCATTCGATTATTTTTTTTTTCTAGCATGTACTATTTGCTAGAGTTTACCAAAAAACCCCTGTAAATGGCATACATGGGCTTTTAAAAGGTTGCACATGACAAAGGATGACAAAACCCGTGGATTTTTATTAAGTTTACTTTGGCAGTCTTATTGCTAGGGCAGTGAACTTCGTGCTTGCTTGCTTATTTACTTATTTGTGGTTGAATCAGTATTTTGAGGATCTCTTTGTGTATTCATTTGTTTAAAAATCTTGAGTTCTGGCAATCAAAAATAAAGCATTTTGTCTCCAGCGCTGCCGTTTTAAATGCTGCTGCTGAATTTTAACCACTGCATTAGATTGCAACCTCCATGCTGTTAACCACTGAGCCAAAATGAAATCGACCACTGCATTGAAATCAGAGTTGGCAGTTGTATGCGGACTTGAAGGAGTTGGTAATAGCAGTGCACCCGTGTTTCTTTAATGGGGTTTTTATTCTCTGTTTTCAGTTTTAATGGTGCCATTTTGATTTAAAGACCACTTCTTAATAACGATGCACATTTTTATTGAAATATTTTCAATGTAACCTAAGAAGAAAATAACAATAAAGCCGTCCGTTAGGAGTGGTTTCCTCAGAAACAAAATGTTCTGTCGCGTACTCCCATGATAATGCAGTGTGCTTGTTTTATTTATAAAGCAATCTTGTGTAAGAAGATAAGTAAGAAGATTTCTTCATGTTTTGTGAACCTTTATTCATGGTTAAAAATTGTAAAATGTGTTTATGTTTTATAGAGGAGGTCTTGCAGAGGAGAGATTTTCGGCTTTTGAATTTACATTTTGTAACTTTCTTTTGAATCTGCTTCACCAAGCATATGAAAAATGAGCCTACTTGCATGGCTGACCTCTTAGTCTTTTGAAATTTTTGTTTCTTATTAATAGGACTGGATCCCTCCCAATTCAGAGTCCATCACCATTACCATAAAGATGAGGAGAACGATGCCTTGCTTGGTGGCCCAGCTCAGCTCACTGATGAGGAGAAATACAGGGATTGTGAAAGATTCAAGTTTTGCTGCCCGAAATGTGGAACAGAAAATATTTATGACAATGTCTTTGACGGTTCGGTTAGTTTTTTTGGGTTTTTTTTGTTTGGTTTGGTTTGTGGTTTGGTTGTTTTTTTTTTTTTTCTGTTTAATTTCTGTTCATCGGTGAGGGAGAAAAATACTTGTAGAGAGAACGGCTATTCAGATGGGATTCATATGATGTATGAGAAGATACCATGTCGTTTGAGTCCTGCTATTTATAGCTTGGGAAGCAAAATTTGCTGATAAAACAGTGCTGAAATATTTTTCCCGTTTTTGCATTTCAGCTGTGTCGTCTCACAGAACATGTGAGATTATCTGGCTTCATTAATCTGTTTGCCCACAGCCATGAATGATTGTTGCTGTAACTTTTAAAAGAATCCTTATCTTAACACCTTAGTAACTTCCAGTTCTCTATTTAATGAAACTTCCATATAGCAATGGCATTTTCTTATCCTAAATCATATTAATTGGAACAAAGTGTTTTTGAAACTTGTGTTTATCTTGCTACATCCCACTTCCCTTCTTGACAGTAAGGTTTTTCTGTGTTATCTTTCCTTCTGTCTTTGTGTATGGAACATAAAAAGTCATAGGGGTACATTCTTGTTGAGAAGTTCTGCCAAAAAATGTATCTCTGACCTTGGATCGCAACTTGAAATAGGGCCAGGTATTTAACTCTGCAGCGATGTTATGCACGTATTAGTCATTGGCAAATTAGCGAGCTTCGGAGTAGTTGAAAACCTTGAAACTGAAAGCAAATAAATCTTTTATCTAAATTAAAAGTAATTATTTTAAGTTAATTTGGACAAACAGCAGATGTTTTGCATTTTTTTTGAATCAAAATAAAGCAGCCTTTGGAAGCAACTAAGAGGAAAAGACACACAAATCGAATGATACTTTGTGAATCCTTGACTTTTGTTCATTACAGCTGTAAATAAGATAGTTAATTGCATGTAGGCTTGACAACTTGCAGATGGCCTAACAAAAGAAACCCCTAAACCAAACCAAGAAATCCCCCCTCTCTTCCACCTGTAATTATTTAGTGTTGTGGGTGGGGGTTTAGCCAAGATGGCTCACAAAAGCTAAATCTTGCATGGAAAGAAAATTTTCTAAAAGTTGTATAACTGTACAACCTACCAGGTTGTTCTTATTTTAATGAGAATTACAGCAACTTAATTTCAGCTGTTCATGCAGCAGTTCCAGGTTCTGAAATTTTAATGTCAGGTGTTCAGAACATTTTGAAAGTCAGGGGAATGAGATGGTGTAAAACCTTAAGAGCTATTTTTGCACTTGGAGAAGATAAAGGATAAACATGTAATTCTTGTTTAGTGAAGCTTGTCTCTACAGCCCTGTTGGTAATTTCATAATTGGCATATATAAAGTTGATTTCAATGTTCTGATAAAGGGGTTTGGGCAGAACCTTGGTGTCCCTAATAAAACAGCAAACCTGTGTTGTCTGGGGGGAGATGGGGCGGTGTGATATTTTTTTTTTTTTTTTTAAATTTTTTTATTAAATCAACATCATTTTTTGAACGAATAACTTTGTAGCAGGTGAAGAAGCATATTCTCTGAAAAAAAAAATTAATTCAGAAGAAACCGAGAAAACTGTAGGTCAGAGAAATGCTGTGGCCAGCTGTAAGGGGAAGGGAGAAGGCCTAGATATTAGGGGCCCCTCACAACTATTGTTCAAAAAATATGTATTATGTCTAAACTCCTGTGATAACTTCTGCTTCTGTCATCTGTTGTCATGATGCATGCTGGTTGTACACTTCCATTTTTCAGGGGCGATTTCTTGAACCCAGCTTGCAAAGATGCAGTAAGACTGAATGTGAGGAGTCTCCTCTAAACTACGTGGTTCAAATGAACAACAAATTACTGTTGGATATTAGACGCTTCATCAGAAAATACTATAATGTAAGTATTCAGAAAATATTCTGCCATATGAAGTGCGTTTTCTCAGTAGTGCTGAGTTTAATGTCATGTTACTTTTGTTCTGTATAGTCCAAAGTAATAGCATGCAACATCAAACCCCAACTTTATGAAAATAAAACAATCCATTAGTGATTAACAATACTAATTTAGAATGTTTGTTTTCTCAATTCAAACTCAAGTCAAAATACTCAGATTCATTTAAATTTTTGTAACTGTATCGGCATTATTACAGATGTAGTAGCTCTGTTTTCCAGATTTTTAGATTAAAAAGCGCAGAGCTTTGATTATTGAAATTCTTTTGAGAAAATCTATGAAGCCTATCAAATATGCAGATATCAGTTTCTCATGTAATTGAAATCTGATTCTATTTTTCCAATCGAAATTCATGTATATTGTGTTACATTGTGAAAAGAAAAAATTGATGTGCCTCTGTAAAAGTTTTCTGAAGGACAATAGGACAGGAAATACTATGAATCTTTCTACTTAAAGATTGGGAAGGGAAAAAAAAGAGTAGAAAGATGGGTAGTTAGTTAATTTGATATAATTTTTTTTGGGGGGGAGGCAGTGCAAGACATCCAAAATGCCAACAGTCGTGGTTCGCTTAGTATGGCATTGTGGAAAAAAAAAAGTGTAATATTTGAAATTCCCATCTTTGCGCTGTCCAAAGTGGTGACTGGTTAGGAAAAACAACATCATGATTTTTCAATTATATTGATATGTTTTGCATCTCTTATATGCTGGGAGCATCGCATTTTGTGAAGTGGCAGCTAGCCATTTTGGTCCAGTTTTCATAGATCTTCTAATCCTCTTGCCTGCTTGCCTTTTTTTGTTGTCCAGTGTTGCCTGTTTTCACAGCTCTCAGGGCAGGCATGAGTTTTGAAGGCGCTCATAACCTTTGGGTGCTCATAAGGTTTGATATACTCAAAAACGTAAATTGTTTTTGAAAATTTGGACTGTAAATAAATGGTTTACCTAATTAGTGGTGTGTTCAGTTAAGTATTAAAAAATACTTTTGCAGACAGCAGCTACAATGCTAAGAATTATCGTTGTAGTTTAATACTAAGTGTGCATTTTGTGTTATCTTTCTTCTGTATTAGTTCTTAGTGAAATTGCAGGTGTTTCCTAAGCTCTTTTTTGGAAATGTGATAATTTTTGAACATATAAATACTTATTTTGAAGGTCTTTGCATCAAAAGGAGCACAAAACTTTCTTTGAGTATTTAAATTCAGGCAGTATTTCACAAGGTAGGATAGATTGCTCCTTTCTGTTGAAGTCTAAGGTGGATGACTTGGACAAAATGCAAGATCTCACATTACTTTATTGCAAAGTCCAACTGGCTACAAAATTATCATTCAATTGATACTACCTGTACCTGTATTATACCATGTGTTATTAAATAATACATCAAAGTAGTATGTTTATACAGGTTGTGTCTGTATAAAAGTTACTTCTGATTAACTTTTTTAGATTTAAGGTATGTACATTAAGTACACAATGCCACATTCAAAGTAATTTCTAGCATACAAAGTGCTAGAAAACATGTGCATAAGATGTGCGATAGTAAACTCCATGAATGAATGAAGATACATTGAAGGGCAGGAACAAAGTCAGAATTCTTCTTACTGATAAGAACAAAAAGTGGTGTAATATTTTACTCTGTTCTCCTTTTATTTTTTTTTTAAGACCAAGCTGTGAACCAAACTGTGAAATGTTTCAATATTGAACATTACAATTAGCTTACGTTGTATTAAAATCCATTAAGTATCTTATTACATGGTATATAAGATAATGAAGTGTCCTTCAAAAGGAATTCATTTGTCCTTGTGAGTAAAAGCTTTATAAACTCAGTTATATTTTTAGTACTGAGAATTTACTTTTAACCTAGTTAGCTATAATAATAATGTTTAAAACTACTTTTTGACTGTGGAATACATTCAGACTCTGGAAATGCAAGATTATTTTATTCTAAAAAGTAATTTACAAATTGCACAATAATTTTCCTTTTTTAAAAGGGCTTTCCATGGAGTTGGGCAAGTAAACTTTTTGTCCTGTTAGCTCTTAGAAAGTCATATGCTGTGAGTTTAAGTTTATTCCTTTCATCAAATGCTTGTAGTGACCATATAACAGCTGGAGTTGAAATGCATCAAATGGGTGCTTGCACTAATATATATAATCCTATAAGCTATAAAGACAACCCAGAAGTAGTATGGCAAAGAACTGTCTGAACAAAACATTCAATGAAACTTTGAGACGCTTATTTAATGGTCTCCTTTGTAGTGGTAGCATCTGAAAGGCACAGAAATACCAGTTTTAAATAGACATGTATGTCATCTGTATTTTTAAACTTTTTTTTTTATATTATTGTTGTTTGTGCATTGGTCAAGTGGTACATAATACAAAAACATAACATGTGAAAATGAATATTTTACCCTTTAGAATAATGAGCTACCTTTTATGAAGACAGCTCTATTAAGAGACTTCTGGCCTGATACACAGATCACTTTTTTTTCAGTGAGCTTTGAATCAGATTTTTTTTTTTTAAGTGTTTAAGAACATTGCATGTTGTTTCCTTTAGTCTATTGAAATGCTTTTATATGTGGTGGTGTAAATTTAGGGGTCGGGTGAGCACCATCAAATCTAAAAGTGGAAAATCTGCTTGCCCTTTTTGGCACATAAAACTGAGAAATTAATAAATACAATGGTGATATACTTATTTCCTTTAAAAAGATGCAAATGTAAGTGCATAAATATAATTTAATAAGCCTTCTGTAATCCCATTGTTTTTGTAAACTACTTGTCTTAATATAAAATTTTCTGTTTCTGCAATCATTTTTTTCCATTAAACATGGAAATGTTTTATATATCTTCTAAAACATATCTACCATTGCTCCAGTATTTATGGGTTTCTTAATGGTATTAACAATATCCATTTTGATAGTCTTACTCCTAACTGTAAATATATTTTTAAAAATGACATGCAAAGATTCTATTTCTTTTCAGAAATGCATTATTCTGTGAGAGGTTGATCCTGTTGTGTGCTTTCTTTTTTTTTTAATTCTGCTTCAGAAGAGCAAATAGATGAAAAGAGAGAGAAACGCTAGCTAATCTAAATTGGGAAATGAAGAGGGCTTTTTTAAGCATGAAAATTTCATCATCTTGTCAGCTGGCAGAATGCCTGCTGTGTGGATTCACAAAGGCTAAGAATTACACTTTCATGAAATTTTCCTCACTAACTGCCCTGGTTAATTTGAAAGATAACCCACTGTTCTAATTCATTCCTCAATTGGGCGGTGCAGGTTTTATCTTTGATCTGACAAAGCATTTGTGTTAATCGTTTTGGCCCTCTACTAGACACTCTTGGGATTGTGCTTTTACAATAAATGTGTCTGTGATAGCTCTTTAGTCTATTATACTTACAATAGATCCATAGAACTGGTAATTAATTCTGTACTGCTTTGGAAATGGGGAAGAATAGGTGTAGCTCTGTCAAGTGCTGCTGGGAAGTTTGTTTAGCTAGTTCATTTTTGAAGTGTTACCCTCAGCCATCAGTGAAACATCCATGCTAGGGAATGGTGGAAGCTGAAATGTGCAAGTATAAATGGAAAAACTGACCAACTTTTGTGCATAAGGGGGGGGGTGTAATTTCATTTATAGTGAGTGGATCTATTCATTATGATGGAAAACGTTTGTGTTTCCCACTATAGTAGTCAAATGCTCATTTTTGAGCACTTGGTAAATAAATGCCAACTCTTAGGTCCCCTTTTAAAAATCACGGTAAAAATCAGTATTCACATCCATAAATTGAAGCTTATTCAGTATCAGCTGTTGAGATGTTAGTTTTGTGAACTAAAAATAACTCAATAAAAAAGCTCAATAAAAAAAACTCAATAAAAAATACTGTATATGCCATTTGAGCAGTAGTAAAATTCATACTGAACTGGTCGGACTGGGAAACTGTTGTCCATGAAGCAGCAGTTTTTGGAATCTTGTTTTTAAATAGATACCTGTGGTATTATTAGTCATATACTTGTAGACTAAAACCTGTTTTTCTATAGATGCTCTTTATATGCTGTCTGGTTAATAGTGTATGGTATCTTTAGATCTTTTTATGTTTTTCAAAATGCATAAAATGATCCAAACCTTAAGCGGGTTTTTGAAAATATTGAAAAAATCTTGCTCCAACCGGTATTGCACTGTTTTTGTTTAACGGTCTCTTTCTAGTGGAGCACTGTAACCTGCAGACAGAAGTGAGTTTGAAGGCTATTGAACACCACTAAATAACTTTATACTGTTCAGCTGCAAAAATTCAGTGTTCAATAGCCCTCAAAATTTCTCATTTCTTACCTGTGGTGGGGTGGTCTACTGCTCGCACATTAGGTTGCAGTATAAAAGCATATTGGTACACTTTTCAAGATCTTTGATTTTTATATATATATATACACCTTGCTGTTCTGACTATTGTATATGTTTTCTTGGGTTTTGTATTAGTATTTCACACACTTAAAAAGGTAAAAGATTTATAAACAAGGTAATATTATGAGGCAATAGCACTCACACAGGTTTGGGGATTGCACGGCATATTCGCTTAAGAGAACAAAGACGACAGGGCTCGTTGTGAACCTGGAATCTCCCACACTGCAATCAAGTGTATTGCCAACAACCAACAGGTGTACACCACATGAACAGGTGAAAATATGATTGTAGATGATGGTGATGACTTTTGTAATCATGTCCTCGCAAAAGTCATGTCTTTAAAGTTTTCTGTGTTTGGTGGGTAGGTAGGGGTAAGAAGTTTCTTGGGCAGGAGAGAAAGGTGCTTAGTAGTGGCAATAGTACAATATTTTATTTATCGTTGAGCTAATAGTACTAGAACTATATGGGCATGTGATGAGGAGTAGGTGGGGCCAGAAAATAGAAAGAATCGTGACACCAGCTGATGTGGTGGGCACAATCAGATAGCTGGAATCTGCTGTCCAATTAACTCCAGTGATTATTTTGAGTTCTTCCTGTTTGTGTGGAAATGAGTTTCTGAGTCTTTTCCAAGTTTCAACTTGTATCACTGTCATTTTGATTTATACATACAGAAACTGAGACCTTGATTTTTAGTACTGAAAGCTTCCAAGTCAAGGCAGAATGGAAAGCAATTGGAGTGAATTCCATTCACAGTTTTCTGGGGACCTGAGAGAGGGAAGGGAGGATGCCACCGGATTAGCAAGAGTTTTCTCCTCCCTTCCACAGTAGCATTTTCTGATTCTTTCCTCGATTGGGGTTGACAAATGGGTTGTATTTGGAATCAAGTTTTGGTTGACCAGGAGGAAATGAGAAATATCTTGATTATTGATCAGAGCAGTCAGTATTCTGCTATCTGAAAGCATTATACATCTGTCTTTGCTGATTTAGTTTATGTTTATTGAATAATAAAAGATAACCCTTTGGTCTCCATGTGTAGTGCATTTTGGGGATGAGAAAGCAGTTATTTGTCAGAGCATTCATAGCATCTATTAACTGGAATTGATTCAGTATCACTGCAACTTCTCCATGATCTGCCCTGTAAAGGAATTGTTTGTTTTAGACTTACAGCATCAATATAATTTTTAGTGAAGTGTTTCAAAGTAATGATCGATACGCCTTTACGAAAGGTTTCACTCTCTTCATTGGATTTTACTAGCCATGACGGACATGCATCCGTCTCACTGATGGCTGAGTGAGTCTGAGTGTGGCTCCCTGCACTCCGAATTGGAGCTGCTGAGAATGAGTGAGCATGAGCAAAGGAGCGGTGTCTGTTTACTGTTGATTCTTCCTAGTGCTTAGTCCACAGTCTGGTAGTTTCCCAGAGAAGACTTAACGACACTGGATATCTCTCAGCTCTTTGTAGAAAAGGCTCCCTAGGCTGGCCACCACATGGAATGGGTGCTAAGAAATGGGGATTGCTTCGGTAGAGTAAAACTAACTTTGTAATTTCCTCCGTAGGCAGAACACAGGAATGTAAGGGCTTGTTATAACAATAATTTGTCTGCTTAGGCTTATAAATGGCAGTATTGTGAAGATCATGTTACAGGAAGCGTGCCCAGAGGTAAATATGGTCATGGTTATGATTGCCACCAAGTGTGTAATGTTTACCTAGGTGATTGAATCACTCATCTAATAACAAGATGTTGCTGCCTTCAGAGGATTACAGAAAGCACTGGCTTTGAAGGTACTCTGCTGGAACTGATCTGTTACCCCAGTCGAAGCGGTGATGAATTTTGGCAACACTTGGAGAGCATGTTTGCGCTGCGGGATAGAGATATGGTTGCAGCTCAGTGTGTCTGATCTGGCTTTAAACTGACTATAGAGTATGTGGCTTTGGTGTACCAGTAGCAGTATTTGTTATGAGTTTCTGTAGCCAAGAATTTAAAATCTTGGGCAAATCTGTGCAGCCTATGGAGAGGTCTGCCACAACTGCGTTATTAATAGTGCCTGAGCAAGCTACTTTGAGAGTAAATGTGCCCTCCTTTGGACATCTGAGATTGACAGAAGTGCTGTGGATGCTGTATAGCTTTGTAGGATTTCCTTCTTCTGAGACTATTTTAATAATGAATCATGAATCACAAGAGGATTTATGACAAATCACTGGTCTTGAAAGGATCAGTGGTTGTCTTTCTTCTTTTTACAATGGTTTTAGGGAGCTATTTTAAATGTTTAGATTTTTGTTATGTTCAGTTTAAATTTTTAGTGGAAAGGAGTCTCACTAGTCTCTAATTAAAGACATTACAAGAAGCAGAAGTCCAGGTAAATTAATTAAGGCTTAAAGTAAATTTTAAAAGCACCATTTCTCATGGAATTTTGATACAGTTAATGCCTTATCCTATTATATCTTGGAACAACAGATTATTGAAATACCAAACCAGATTAAGTCTGTTTTATTCTACAGAAACTTTTAATAGAGAATGCATTATAGCCAACTTGCTTGGGGATGACAGAAGTTGACAAGGTCTGTTGGCCTTGAATACATGATGCTGGTTGGTGTGTGTAACTGGCAGTGCTCACAGCACTCAAGCACCTTGCGTCCCTCAGGAGAACTGAGGTTAAAAGCTGAAGCTGAAGAGACCACGTTTGCACCGGACATGGTTGTTTTCACAAGGATAACTTTGCTTGGCATTCATGACCTAAAAACGATGTGGTTATCAGAAATGTTTTCTTACAAGTCACTAACAATAGCGAAATACATGGTTCAGTGCTGATTTTAGACAGTGAAGATTACTTGCTTTAAGCCTTTAAAAAAAAAAATAAATAAAGTTGATCCATCTGTGGTAATTCAGACTTGAATGGACATATTAAAGACCAAAGTATGGAATGTTTTACAATAATTGTAAGAAATCTGAGTTACCTATCCTGAAGTTCCATAGTCTATTATGAACCTGCCTTCAGTTTTAAAAGAAAGCTTAAAATAAATTTTATAGTACTTGGGAAACTAAAATATTTTTCTATGTAGTTACCTTCTTTTGTGAACATTTTATTGGATGCTGTCTTTCATAGTCCACATTCCTGAAGATTATTGCATAAGAAAATCATGGGGACTAGGACTAGGTGACAGGACATACACGGAAAACTGCATCTCTGTTTTCCTCAGAATGCTTTTCCTTGGCATAGTTGGAATGCTTCTTGCAGGAGTTTATTTTTTCCTACCCTTAGGTGTTAAAAGAATTATTTTAGTTTTCTGGTTTAAAGCAACTAAGATTATTTTAAAAAATAATATTTCCAGTAATGTTTATTCACTGCTATATTTTTTGGTAAGCTATTCTTAGGAAAATTCAATAAGGTGTTCTGGAACAGAAGTGATTCCAGTGTTCAAGATTTCATCATATAGAAACTTTGTAGTTAGAAGGTTATTTCAAAAACATTCAACTTAATTTAAACAGCTGTGTAGTTCTTGATGTTATTTAGTATTTGGTGCAGCAAGAGAAAATGGATGAATGCATTCAAGGATTGAATGGATCAAATGGGTAGTTCAGACCTTTCAGATTGGTTCCTGGAAGTAAGTCAATGAGCAATGAGTCTGGGCAGCACTATTTGGCTGAGCTCCTCTGCCTTTCTGTCTTCATTCATGTACTTAGGGGTGGGGAAGGCAACCCCCTAGCTGAATGACACTTCTAGGGAATTATAAGTTTTTCTTTTACAGCAGCCAAGAGAAGTCTAAGCGGTACCAGAGATAATGCAACAAATTTTCTATAACATTTCCTATATCCTAGGAAACACCAGGGGCACTTCTAGCAGCCTGGGCTGTGTTAGAGTTGACATTGATTGCTCTGCTTGACTCACGAAACTTGTACTTCTACAGGTTTGTTTAAGTTTTAAGAGCAACAGCTTTAAAAGTCAGTGAAGTTTTGGGTTATCTGAGATTAAAAAGAGATGTTACTTCATTTTAAGTGAGAATGTTCCAATTTGCAGCAAGAAATGGCAAAATAGCATTACATTAGACGTGGCTTCGTAAAAGGGGTTTGCATTTGCTTCACTGTGTCCTGTTCGGAAGTCAAGGTCATATAAGTGCGACACAGTCTCTGTTCTCTACAGAGTGCCAGTTTTTCCTTCAGTGGATATATGCAAGTAGTTTGTTGTGTTTTTTTTTTAATCCCCAGGCATTAGGAAAACAACTGCTTATATGCCTGCTTTAGTAGACTCTATGGTTTGCGTGCAGAACCTTGTTCCAGTGTGTAGTCAGATAGTAAAGCTGTGCTCCAAAACAGATGTTGGCCCATATGTAGCATCCTGTGTGTAGGGCTCTGTAAAAAGTCCATGAAGCTATTAAATCAGGTTGGCTGGATTTGTCTTCAGATTGTATTTCATTATATGGTATCTACTGATGGACTTTACACCTACGTTTTACTGAACATTAGTTACTCTATTACTTTTATTCATGTGAACATTTTTTTGATATTGTCTGGGGTTTTTCTTTGTAAATTGAGCCTGATGAGTTGGTAACTGCTTGTGATTTAGTCCCACGCGTTCTGTGATGGTACACTTTTTAAAGGCCTTTTTCTTTCTGAAGATGAACCTCCCCTCCCTGTTTCCATGCCATGCTGAAGATTGTTGTCTCCTCAGTCTGCCCACAGCAGCAGCATCCTACAACGAGGGGGCAGGAGGGGGGAAGCTGTGTACTCCTGCTGAAACTGTGACAGCAGCTAAATGACAGTCTTTATCACTTTCTTTCGTCTGAAGAGTTTCACTATCCAGGTATGTTCAGCCTAATAGATTGTGTTAGGCTTTGAATCCACAAATGTACAAGAGAGAAACATTTCTGAGATTTTCCAAAGGTATACCAGGGTTCTACATTAAAATTAAGGCTCTGCAGAATTCGACAAGTAAATGCTTTCCTTTCCTTCTGAATGAAATCATTATCTTTGTAAGTGGCATCTGCAAGAGAGGCATCAAAATCCACGACTATCAGTAAAGATTTCCAGATAGAAATGTTTGTTGCAGTGACTGAAGTCTTTCCATCTAAAAATAAAAATCTCAATTTCAGAATTGTAGCAGATACTCCCAATGTCTTGCATCTTTATCTTCAACCTCCTATGGAACAGTATAAACAAAACGGGTTTTTTTATCTTGTCTTTTTCCTTCCTGTATTGGTGGCTACAGTTCAAATGTGGAAAACAAGAAAGTATGAACTCCCAAGTGGATGTCTTTAATTAATACAGACCTCGACAAGCAGATCATCCCAGAGATTATTTAACTGACATTTTTCTTGTGTTCTTTTTTCCTTTATCAGTTGTCACACCATCTTTGAAGATTATAGGTGTGCACATGTTGGAGAGCTTTTTTGTAATAATATGCTTTCCTTTCCTAATGAAAATACGGTTCATGTAGCAATGTTCTTCCTTTTACTATCATTTGATGGAAGTTTCTTTATTAATGCCTTCAGTTTGGATTATGTATATTTTTAATGTCTTTTTTAAGATGTTTGCATTAGCAACACTTAATTTCTGCACTCTGCTACGCAAGTGAAGTATTTAGCGTTGTGCATATTTTACAGTTGGTATGTCTTAATTATTGTTTAAATTTCTAGAATTTACTGGATTTGGAAGAATTATCTGCAAGGACAAAATAGGAGGTGGAGTCAAGTGGAAGTGTATCCTCATCAACTCTGCAGTCAGCCCCCATTCCTTTGAGTGCGAGGCAACCCAGCTGTGAGGATTGCTGGCCACACTCTCATCAGAGAGAGAAAGGGGGGGTAGGGGGTAGAGAGAGAAAATTAGCAAGACAAAATTCCTCTCTATCAATCCTGTCTTTACACAAATTCAGACTTCTGAGTTCCCATACGTGAGAGTGTAACTTAATTTCCAAATTACATGATGAAAGCACATCTGTCCCAAAATTAATACCTCTTGAGAATATCATAATTGTATATACTGAAAATAATTAGTATCTGTAATTTGCAAGTCATAAATGTCTAATTTTTAGCGAAGTTGTTTGTTTCCATTTAAGATAAATTCTCAATTTAATATCCAAAGCAACATTTGACTGTGCTACAAAGGGGCCAGAATTGTTTAAAAACAGAGCGCCCCCTGATCCCCCAAAATACAAAGATGCAAAATGGCATATGCTGAATTCTGTTGCAGAATATAGCATTAGATTTCTGCAAGAACTTCGTAATTACTGTAATAATTTTTATTGGATAATACGTATTTTTTTCCTCAAACTGAGGCAGTTCTTGCTGGATGATCTTGCAATAGAACTAGCAGATACCAAGCTACCCATTGACCGCCTATCAAGCACAAAGATTGAATGTAGAATTTGAATTTGGTAGAATTTCTCTTTTAATGTATATGTGCATGTATATATATGTGTGTATGAACAGTAGCATTAAGATTAGTACAGCTATTTAGAAACATTAGATTGTTTTTCAGTAGTTCATGAAACATTATTCTTTAGTATTTGCATCTGTTTTTTTATATTTGTTTGAAGGAAGCAATTAACCAAATTTCCCCTCCCTCCTGCTGCTTTCTGCCCCTCTTTTTCTTACTGTGATAAGGGATCAGTGTTTACACTGTCTTGTTCCTTAAATGGGGCATCTTTTGGGTATGACCTTGTTAGAGTTTTGATTTTTAACCTAATCAGTGAAATAGCAATAAAGGAGTAAATGGAATTGTGATATGGTCCTTGAGAGAGTTTCCTGGCTGATTAATCGCAAGGTAGTTTTAGGATTGAACATCCCTGCTCCCTCCCCAACCCTTCAGTGAGACCGAAAAAGTTTCTAGGGAATTCATAATTAAAATTCTGTTTGATCGGACTTGTCTTCGGAGACTTCCCTACAAGTGTGAGTCAGGCATCTTTAGGCCTCAGAATTAACAAAACAGGCCTATATTATCTGCCATGATATGGTCAGGGATTACTCCAGAGTTTTATTTTCCATGTTTTCTGCCTGCTCCATTTGTGAAGAACTTCCTGAGGCCAATGGCAAGATGCCATTCAGAAATCGGGTGTCATTCAGAAAAAAAGCTTGAGTAGTAAATACCTATTTGAGGATCATCTGAGATTGTAGTGAAAGTAAGGAAAATTATCTAAGAGTGCTTACAAGCTTTCATAATGAAAAGTACATTTAGTTTCTCTATAAATTAAACCGGTGTCTTTCTAGCCACAGATCTGTGCATGAGAAGCCAGCATCATAACCAAGGCTTAGTCTCATACTGATGGGGTCGGTGTGATTACGGGCCAGTTCTTTTTCTAGATAAATGACATCTAGGCAGATCGTTTTCCCTTCCCTTCTTTCCACTCTCATCTTAATTGCAAGTGACTCTTAACTAAGAATTTTTCCACTTTATCCTCTAGTGGTGAGCCACTAAACTGTCTGGAATGGATCAGACATGATATTGCACAAGCAGGCTGTTAAAAGCTGTTTCAAAAGGAAAGACCTTCAGAGTCAGAAACAGAGGCAGCATGACATCCTGAAATAGGTTTGTGAAAGAAAATGCAAGATGTACCTCTCCCACTATGTGGTAGTTTCTTCAGAAAATAACTTCTAACAGACTCTATTAGTAGTTTTTAGGGTATTCCAACTATGTCTGAATAGCAATATTAACAAAGGAGTTTTGCTTTTTATTTCTCTTAGGTGTTCTTGAACTCTTAAGGCACCTTTCATCTTTGGAACTGATGTGTTAGAGCATTGTCCTGCTCATGGAAAGTGATGGAGTAGATGTTTGGAAAACGTCATTCCTAGTGGTTAGAAGTGTGATAGACTTTAAAATGTGCCCCCTGGTTTGCCCCTCACTTGAGGACTATCTCCTGAAAACTGAGGAATGAAAAATCTGCCAGTCTACGAAGCACTGCAAGAACCTAGTCTTGATGCTGGAAGCATTAAGGCTAAATATCCATCCATCTTTACGCAGATCCTGTAACTTTTGACATTTACAAAATTTAGGTGACTGCATATGAGATAATTTCAGTTGCTGGTATTAATCTTCAGTGGTGTGAATGAAAACAGATACCGCCTGGAATTATCCATACCCTCAAGTAATGATCATTTAATATAACATCCTTCCTTCTCAGTGAAAATAGTCCGTGGTGTTAGCTTCCACTCACATTTCTGAAATGGAAGCAAAACTGGCCCTGCCTGTGTGTTTCCTCATTCGACATGCAAAGAGATTGGCATTCAGTACCGATGGCGCAGAGAAGCTTTCTGGGCAGCAAAACATCAAGACTGAAATCAGGGTGCAGTAGAGATTTCTTTTTTCCTGGTACTGAGGCTTTTAAGCTTCTGTTAGGGTTATTCTTGTAAAAAGAGCACTGAACACAAAAATGTATGGGATGAGAGAGCCTGAAGTGGGGCAGAATTGTCCCAGCAGCAGGGAATTTTGCGGGAAGAGATGACAGTGTTGGTTTGGGCCTAATCTGTTCACCTTCTGTGAGGAGCTGAGGCCCAACGAGAAGTGTCAACTCTTCCTCTCCCTTGGCAGGGCAGCGGTCAAGTGAGCCTGGGAGCTCTGGAAGATGCCTTTGTACTCTCATCTTGTTGCTTTGGTTGAACATTCGATACCTTCAGTTTTATGTCACGAGAGCGGTTAAAACCTGAGTTAAATCCTTGAGTGAATCACTACGTTGCAGTTTATTTGGTTACAGAAAATGTGACTCCACAGATAATGGCGGCCAGTTGATTGGCAGAGGGAAAAAAGGACCGCCTGCTGCCAGAGGAGAAGCTATTGGACTATCTTAACGTTTTACTAAAATGTTACTTTCATGTTCAGTACTTTGCAAATACTTCAGATGCTTTGTTTGCAGGTGGTCATAAGAGGGGTGCTAAAATAGTGATCAAATTTAAGGGTTAAAAAAAATCAAATTATGCTCCACTCTCTTGCCACTGCTTTATTATTTAAAATATTTTACTTTGGTACTAAAAGAACAAAAATCTACTGTGAGCTGTGGATTCATAGGAAATAAATGGCTTTTGCTGACACATCAGCTAAGTGGTTTAGGAAAGAAGCCACACAAAGGCTCCTTTTGGATTATAAAAGTTGGTTTTAAAAAATGTTACACATTTAATGAGTGTGTCTGGCTTGACTTTTTGGGCAAAAGTCAGCTTCTTCAGAAGAAACCCTGTAAAACGCTTGTCTTGTTGGACAAAGCTGTCTCACCTTTATGCACAGACACAGTGGTAAACAAATTCCTTTATTCCCTGTTCTGTCCTGTATTGTTGCTCTCCATACTGACTGCTCAGTAGAGATCTTCCATACCTTTCTGTTTCCAGAGGTGTGTTATCAGCTATAGCTGCCATCTCAACATACCTTTTTTTTCTGGTGACAAAATTATATACACTGAACTGCCTAAAAATCAACCTTATTCTCAAGCATTTAAGCTTATCTAATAATAGTATTTCATTATTATGGCTAATGCTTAGAAAAAATTGAATTTTAAGACTTCTTTTCTGAATAGGAAAGTAGTTGGCTAATTCTTCCAGCTGCTCGGAGAGTTAGGAAGTTACTGCTAAGTTGTTAAATGGGAGAAAAATCTTCCAGAGTACAAGACATCTACTTCATTGAAGTTGTGCTTCATACCAAGTTAGCTTTTATAGGAGGTGTTTCTTACTGAAGAATTACTATGTTGCATTACCTAACCAAAAGTAGACACTGGTGGTGTCTCTTTTTAATTGCTTTTTTTTTAACCCAGCAACCATTGGTTTTTTGGAGCAAAGTGGTGTTAAAGCTATCAGATTATGAAGGCTCTGCTGCTTCTTCAGAGAGCCTTGAGCCATCCTCAGCATCTTTCACAAGAGGAAGAAAAGAATGCGCTTTCCTTGAACTTAACAGTTTGGACCATTTTCTGTAATCTGATAAATATAAATTGTACCCTGATTATCCATCTATGCCTATCAAGCATGTTTTAATGGATGGATGAATGAGTCAAATCCTATGCATGGAAATATACAAATATGCAAAATATGGGTCTAATTATAAGGCTGCTAAATTTACACAAGGTCAGGTAAACAAGGCAGTATGTAATGATTATTAATTGTTAATAATGCCTTTGACAAAACACATTTCTGCTCTGAACACCTAATGTTTTTGCCTGTTTCATTATATGAAACGGACAAATTGATCAGCTATTAGGAAAAAAAACAAAAGACATTTTCTCCTATCTTTCTTCTACCTCCTTTCTATAATTGCTTAATAATTATTTACGAGTAGTGAGAAGGGTACTGTTCTGAAAAATAAAAGTGCATTCAACAGTTATGTATAAAAGTTCCACAGTAAAAATTGAATACATTAATTAACATTTATTCGTTGAATAAATGGATAAATTCATTAACGGATAACTTTTTTCCTCATAAGGTAGTACTAGGAGCATAGAAACTCCTGCAATCTGTTGTCCTATGTGATGAAAAAGAACCAATTTTTCTGCTTCAGATTTATCCTTTGAAACAGTTTTTAATTTTTAGAAAGTGCTCAGTCTGTCCTGCCTTAATTCTGTTGCCTTTTCCTTCACTCATCCATGTACCTTTTAAACTTACCTTCTGCTTTTCTCTTGTGTCTTTTGGTCCAATGTGAATGTTTGTCATGTGGCTGTAGGACAGATTAATATGAGGAAAAGGAGAGAAACAAGGCTGAAATGTGAAATACGAGGTTTCATTGTTAAATGAAACTAAACAAAACGTGCAAATACGAATTTACATTCTTTGCTAGATACGTATTATTATATTGGGTTTTAAAGTTGTGTGAATAAACAGTAAATTTGGACAGGAATGGTGAAAGAGGTTGCAGGTAGGAAAAAACCTATCTATAATGCATTTCATAGTTTTGCCTGAAAATTTTCTCTGCTTTTGCAAGTTCAGTCCTCTCCTATTGCAAATTCCAGCAGCCCTAACTTTCGTTCATCGCTACCACTTGCTTTCTGTAGCACTGCCACAATCCTAAATAACACATTCTGAAGACAAAACAAGTTTAAACCTCATGAGGAATCAAATACATCTGGTTTAAATACTGAGAAAGATGTTGAGTCTTTCATGCTTGTTAGGTCATTGCAGCCCAAAAACATAGACTAAGTATTAACCTGTGAACAAAGAAGTGTTATTTAGTGAAGGGATTTGCCCTGTGTAATATTGGTCTCTGATTTTAGCTGAATGCCTAATGATTCAAGGAACTCCCTCAAAGACAATTTTTTTCAATAAAACATTTGTTAGGATATGCAAGTTCCCTGTTAGTCGGTGACTTAGCTGCTGAAACTGGAAGTGTTCACACCTGCACAACTGCACAAGTCTACTGCACATACAGCTTCTGTATGGCTGCACTTGGTGGCAAGGAGTTCCAAAGGCTATTTGATAGTGTCTAAAATATTTCTATTTTTCACTGCTGTGGTTTTGTCATCTTTTGAGCTTCACTGAAATTCTATTTTGAATTGCGAAGAAAGGTAAACAGAATAACAAGTTTATCATCGGTATACTTCATTGTCTGCATTTCTAGGCTTTCTTTTGTCAACTTCTGGTTTTGTTGACTGTCTTTTGCACTCCTTTTATTCCTCTTTTGCCACGATAGTGGTGGCAAAACTAAGTGTCAGCAGGCACTGATGTTCACTGATGTGAACTGTGGTTTTGATGAGTACACAAAGGCTATAGCTATTTATCAAAATCCTTTTCATCTTTTATGTTTCTCAATATCCAAACATAGAATTGCTTAACATAGGTTGGTTTTAGCACTGCAGATGTTCAAACTTGTGGCAGGTACTGTATTAAACACGTTTCAACTCCTGTTAATCCTGAGAATTTGTAATAAAAGTTGTTATTTCGACTAGTCAATTTACCTTTTTTGTGATAGATAAATTTACTTTTTGTAACATGCTTGTGGTCCCACTGAGGTTGTTCTTTATTTTCAAATGTTTGTAGAAGGTGATGTTATTTCACTATACCTGGTATGTTTATAAGCACTGGAAAATTTATTGTATCATACTTCTTTTTTTTTTTAATTTTTTAAATTTTATTTATAGATCTGGTTTTGTTGCCATTCTTTGCGTTAGCTGCTTCTATCTTGTTTTAGTGATGTACCCAGGATTGTAGACAGCAATTTAAGCGAGGCCTCTCTGCTGCTTTTATACAGAGAAATGATTACTTTTAGTCCTTTGTTCAGTTTTTTCTCTGCTTCTTTCTTCTCGTTCACTTTTCCTTTTGATTAGTGTATTATTTTAGCATAATTTTTGCCTTTCAGCGTCAGTCTCTCACTGTGAGCTAACATTTATCATTCTCGCATCTCTCCTCCCTTCCTCCCCAATATCGCCAGTATTATCTGCACTGGTTTTTATATTTATGTTCCTTTATAACTTCGTGTTTATCTGTTGCTTTTCTGAATCTTTCCTATTTTCCACTTTTGTAAGAACTTCTTCCAATTTTTATGTAACTGTCACCTAAACAGTTTCTACTGTTGATTGTTTTGGCTCTGAGCAGAAAGCCTGGGTGGTAAACTGCCTTATAAGCTTAGCAGAGGCTAAACTTTTCCATCTTCCAACACAAGGAGCTCTCAGTTCTGATATGAATTATTTGTCTTTTCTCTTACGTCAGTGCTAAAGTGAGTTTGGATTCTTGCTAGCAAATTGAGTTTGTTTGGGTCGAGCTGACCTCCATGTGAGATCCAAGAAGACTGGTTGTTTCGGTTTTTGCAGGCATCTAATTCTTGGTTTTCTAATGTTGCTGTTTCATAACGTAGAACTAGTACCAGTAGGTAGATTCTATTAGCTTAATTCCGTTAGTTTCTGTAAATTATTGAAATGATCACTCTTCTCACTGTTAAAAAAGTACCTATGAATGCTCACATATCCCAAAGGCTGTTTGGTAATTCAGAATTAATCTTTGTTTTACAACTGTGATACTACAAACGAAATAAGATATGGCTACTTAATATGACCACTTTGACCATGCTTGGGGCAGTTTTGGCCACTGGTTGGATTTTGGAGCTTGAGTGGTTTGTTGGTTGGTTGGTTGGTTTTTTTACTAATTTCAGTAGAGGTATATAGTGCATTGTTACTGATATGTTTTTATTTTATTCCCCTTCAACTTTTATGCATATTGATAAGTTTAGTCTGTTTTGCAAATACTTACTAATGCTATAATACATTTTCCCATATCTCCCTTCTCAAATTTTTACTGTTATTGATTGAAGATTCAATTGAGAAATGTGTTTAGAACCCTGCTTTCTGTGGTAATCATAGAAGTCAGTGGGAAGACAAGAAAATTGTATTGAAAGAAATTGTGTGCGTGTGTGTTTTGTGTTTCAGCATAGATTATCTCTGCCAAAATAATAGCTGTCATTTTGTTCTTGTTATATTAGTGGCCTGTAGCTTACTACTACCCTTTTTGCCGTGCTTTTGTCCATTCGTCTATTTGTGAGTAGAAAAATTTTGTGAAGGGCCATAATTTGGGGGCTTTATTATGCTAATAAAATCAATATTTTGTTATCTATTTAAATTAAATATTCCAAGATGGTGACCCCACTCCACCCTAGTATCAAAGCTGCAGACCTTAACATTCAGTGACTTTGAAACTTGAGTTCTGTTTAGAATTTCATGTCATGCCTATCGCAGGAGAAAAAGATGGAAAATGTATACGCTGAGCCTATAGGACTTCCTGCAGTGCTTATTAATCCTTTATGGATCATTTGAAATGTTTCTAGTTTATTTAAGCTTTGCTGCCTGTATCAGATTGTTCCTGCAAAAAAAGGAGAAAGTGATCATGCTTTGAATTTTTAAAAATGATCTCACTTTCAAGCAAAAGCACTTTTATGCTCCATTAGAGTTGAATTTGCCAAACTCTTACATCGCATTAACACAAGCTTTACTGGATAGATAAACGTGTTGTTCAAAGACTGACTAGAACTTTACCAAACTGCATATTAAGATTTTGGCCTCTTGCAGTTTTTGTCTTGAATATTTTCTTCATGCAAATGGGCGGAGGGGCAGAATTATTTCATTAAGAAACTGTGCAGCACAGTTTTAATCTCTTAGGACAGAAAATAGGGAAATCAAATGTAGTAGTTCAGTATAAGACTAGAGAGTCTGGTAAAACTGCTAAGCGTGGCATCCTTCTTTTGTGGACAAGTATTCGAAGTTTATATACGTAATCGGGGCTCTGCTTTTTGCGTTTTGATGCTGTTTTTAAAATACGTGATAGAGTTGTAGAATAAATGCATGATGATTTTTAGCTTGTGAGACAAAAACCTCTGGATCCACAGGCAGGAGATGAAAACTCTGGGTAAACTTATCCTGGTGGCAAATTAAGCAATAGTCTGCAAATGGAATCCACCAGTACAGGGGCAAGTTTGCCATTGAATTCACTGCACTCCACAGGAATACAGAGACCAGCAGGTCCCTTTGTAGGAATGGTCTGAAGGTTGAAATATCTGTGTTTTCTGAGATCCTTTCCTCTCAAAATATATTTTCCTTTGTCTAATTAGTAATTATATTTACAGGTGGTTGTGTTGTCTTGTAAGTACTACTTTCAGGGAACTTTTTAATTGTGTTTGCCAGTTAGGCCAAGTTCTTAATGATAATGTAAGTATTATATCTCTTAGTTTTACTGTTTCCATAATATTTTAATGTGCTCTCTGCCCAGAATTATGTTTTTCAGGCATGGGTTATATAAACTTTCTGCCTTAAAAGTCAGTAACTTCACAGCAAAATGGAAAATTGTTTGTTGTTAGTCTCTAAAAAGTCTCTTGTAAGTAGTCACGTTAAATACTGGAATCTTAGCTTATTTCTTCAGTTTCTCTTATTTCATGTGTTTTATAACATAGGAGTATAGATTAATATCCATGTGCAGTAAAAACATCTTTTGTATGTTTGTATGCTTTTACAAAATGCTTATTATCGTAGTAACTGAGGGAGTCTATCATGTTAGTATATTTTTTTAAATGTTTCTGAAACATACATGAAGTATTCTCCACGTATTACACCAGAAAATTTCAGTGTCTGTTTTTTTGAGGAGGCACAGACTTCTTGAGTGCACATGCTAGGACATTCTCTGTGTGTGATCATTATTCCATTAGAAAAACAAAACTCAAAACCAAACTAAAAAATAAGGAAGCAAAATTATTTGGAATATCAGCTTAAACTTTCAGACATTTTGGTTTTGTGTATGTGTGCGATCTGACTTGAATTTTAGTCAAAGGAAATTCAAAAAAGGAAAAATTAATTTTCATATATATGTGTATGTATATGTGTTGCATGTGTAAATATATATATATAGAACTTACGTATCTATGGAATCTGGGAAACAATTGGATTTTTTTCCTGAAGACATAAACTAAATAATCTGAATTGTTCATAGTGTTTGCTTTTAATTTTCTATCCCACTTTTCCCATCTTCTGACCTTTCTCACTTGTCTCTATTGCTGTCTTCTTGAGTTTTGATAAGTTAATAATGCCTGAGTTGTGCTAAAGCTAATTTAAAAGAAAAAAAAACCTTCAAAACACTGTAATATGAGTGAAAGCGTTGTCACATTATAGAAGTTCCTGGCTTAGAATAAACGTGTCTAGTTTAAGATAGGTATTTGAGGAGGGAAAGATTTAATTCATAAAGATCAGAGGTAACTAATTGGAGAAGTCAAGGTAAATTATTCTGGTTAAAAATACCAGATGATAAGGGATTGTCGTAGACATCTTCATTTTGCTGCAGATTACTCTTTCTAAAGATAATGGTCCTCACTGAATCATACATCAGCCTCTGCAAACGGTGTAGCAGTCTTTCCTGTAGTACTTAGGCAACTGTATTGGCCTAAGGTGGAACTCGATCTCGCATGTTTCTTGTCATGCAGGATGAGAAGGGAGGTTCTACCAAACCTTCTCCGTGTTCCCCTGCGTTACCTCTGTTAAGAAACGCATGCCAACCAGCCCAAAGGACTTGCTACTGATAATATGGGATGTGATAGGAGAGGCAAAAGAGGATGAATTGCATTCAGGGTTTTTTTTGTTGGGGGTTTTTGTTGTTGTTTTTCACCTTCCCAACCGTATCCTTTAATGATATATTCCTTTGGATTGGGTGATGTTTTCTTTTAATAAATTAACGTGTTTGCCAAGAGCATCTTCAGGTGTTGTATGGAGCCTTAATGTTTTTGTTTTGTTTCTCCCAGGCCCAAATATCTGAAACTTGTGAACTATTTTGTGATTACATTAATTAAGTTGGTTTCTCTCTTAAGCAGTTCTGCCGCCATTCAGTGTGTCTTGCATTAACTCCTGTTAGTTCCCATCTGTGATGGTTATAGTCATAAGTTAATATCTGAAAAAAGTGGAGACCATCCTTAGGACTAGATTCAGTGTTTCTCAGGCAGCATATACTGCTGTTCTGCAGCTGGTCACTGGGAATTCATCAGCACTGAATTTCTGCAGTACCAAAAGCCATAATCAACTAACACTCGTTGAAATGAATTTTAAAGGTAAAGATTTTGTTTCCTTTATCTGTCACCTAGAGCTCTCCTGAGAGTGACTAAGCAACATACACCAAGTAGCTCTGACTACTTCAGGATAAATTACAGTCAGTTCTGAAGGCTATGGAGAATTGGATAAACATTATTTGAGGGGTTTTGCTGATATCAACCTCAACTAACCAGTATGGCCACCCATTCATTCATTTTAACATCTAGCTTAGTATGAAAACAAAAATTCATTACTTGCATCTTTTCCGCATCTAAGATTATTTTCTAACCAATTATCATAGAATTATGGAGGAATTCAGGGTGAAAGGGGCATCAGGAGGTTGCCTGGTCCAGTTCTTCACTTCAACAAGGACTATATTTGAAGTTGAATTCAGCTTGAGAGTTTCTCAGGACCTTGTCCAGCCATGTTTTTCCTCACATCCTTGGTCTGGCCTTCCTGAAGATGTTGTAGCTGTCTGTCACAGCACTGCATCATGCACTGCCCCATGTGCCACATCTCTCCAGTCACCACGAGGTCACAGGTTTCTAAGACTGTGCACAATCTTATAATTCCTCTTGCTTGGTCCCTTTGCTCCATGTCTTTGTGTAGGAGCACTTGAGATGGGCTCTGAGTTGTGCTGCATTCAAGGGGACCATGGAATCTTCTCGATCATGCTGTCCCCTGCGTGTTTCGTCACTGCTGCTTGTACTGTGACTTCTCTCCAGGCTTTGGTCACCATCCCAAAAAGATCTAGCTTAAAGTCATCCTCATTAGGTTAGCAAGCTTGATGGAAAAGATGCTATTCCCCCGCCTTGGCAGATGGATCCTATCACTTCCCACCCTGTTACTGAGGAGAGGCAAAGGATCAGTTCCCTTGACCTGCTGGTAATGCTCTGCCTTATGCAACTGAGGATGCTGTTGGCCTTCTCTGCCACAATGACATGTTGCTAACTCGTGTTCAGTTTGGTATCCACCAGTTTTGTGTCATCAGCAAAACTTGCTGAGGGTACCATGCCCCATCGTCCAGATCATTGATGAAGATGTTGAACAGGACTGGACCCCTGGGCTACACTGCTACTTACTGGCCTCCAACTAGAGTTCGTGCCACTCATCACCACCCTCTGGGCCCGGATGTTGAGCCAGTTTTAGATCCACCAAGTTTTTCCTACCACTGACTCATATTACTTCTTTCTTCTCTAGATTTTAGTTACATTATGTCACCTGTGCTTTTCTCCTATTCATTTACTTCATCAAGTCAACTCTCAGTCTTCTTTTTTGATGGCAAGAGGTGGCTCTTCAAGGTCTGTTGCTGTTGTGCTTTTTTTCAAGGTCTTGAAGCATTGTTTATGGCTCTGCAGTGTACCAGTTTTTTTCCTTTTTTTTTCTTTTTTTTTTTCTTTTTTTAAACTCTTTTCACCAGGACTGCATGTGCTCCAATATCGTTCTCAGCAGTACCTGTGAAGAAATTCACCTCAGTACTCATACACAGTTCTTTGGTATTAAATTGCCACATTTTGCTGTGTCTGCCTTTAAAGCTTATGTTGAGTAACTTATCTACCATGAATCCTTTTCAGCTGATAATTTGTGGCACACAGTATCCCCATCTGTAGATGTGAACTCTAGTCTTTATTCCCAGTGTGTCGTTTTTGTTTCGCTGTTTCGCACAGTTTACCAAACCAGTTTCCTCATGCTTATAATTATTTGCTGCTCTGCTTTTGTCATCTGTAAATTTTATCTGAATTGATTTCTCTCTTCTGCTAATCACTGATGTAAATTTTGAAGAGTGTGAGTGTAACCTTTTCTTTGTGATACTTCACCAGAATCCCTCTCTATCCCATATTGACAAATGCTTACTTGACTGCCATCACTTTGTGTCTCACGGACAATTGATTTTTTTGAGACACTTCAACTTTGCACCTCTTAATCCATTTCTCATGTACTTTATTAACGCTGTGCAGTGCTAATTCTATTGCAATGTCCTTTGGAGGTAAATCAAACGCTGTTCAAGAGATTAATTATAGTACATCTGCCTTTCTCAGCCATACTTGTAATCTTATGAAAAAAATGGACTGTCGTGCTTGGTTGAGGCTGTTCTATATGAAAACGTATTGGCTGATGCTAATTACATTCCTGTTCTTAAATTCTTGATCGGTATTTCTGTTGTTTTTCCTCAGGTTAATGTTAGACTGATGCACACAAAGAGTTACATGGATCATTCTGGTTTGCTTGTATAACTATTTTAATGAAAATTAGCATTTTGGTAGACACATGGGTCTCAGTCTTTTGAGATAGCTTTGAGTGTTGGGAAGTCCAGCAAGTAACAGATCTTCTTGCCTTTAGTCGTACAATGAAGTTCAGGCATTTGTTATATGGATATGCTGAATTTTGAAGGCCTATTAAGTATTTTATTACCAACAAACCAAAAGATAGTTTTTCGTCTTTTTTTGCTATTAGACTCTACTGTGCTTTTCCAAAATACAGGAAGAAATTACACTTCTGTTTTTTTGTGCTGTAAACAGTTTTGTTTTTTTCATCACATTGACTGAGTTCTATATTCTTAGTTAATGCCTGTCTTAGTTTTTCTTGTCAGTGTTCTCCTTCAGAAAACTTTTGATATATGTCAGCAGCTGACTGCTTTCAGTCTCCATTTCTTACATATCTGTTTTATATGTTTTACCAAGTTAAAAATTTCCTTGTAATTTTGCTTACCTTAAGAAAAAGGACTTTCAAGTTGATTTGAACTGTTCTTTTACCCATATAAAATATAATCAGGTCATAATACTGGTTGCTAAGTAGTCACAGTCTTCTACTCCAGTCATTTAATTGTCTTTACCTGAGGATTTGTTTCAAACATTTTTTTGTTAACTATTCTCTCTAGATTTTAGAAGATATTCGTTCTAGAGACTTGGGACAACATGTGCCTCCCACAAACTCCAAGCAGCAACATTTTTCTAGCAGATAGGGAGTAACAAGTAACCTGCTCTGCGCTCAAGAGGTTGCAGCTGGAAAAGCTCTTTTGGGCCCTACTAATTTTGGTGTTGAGCTGTTGGCTTTAAAGGCCTTGCAGGTCTCAGTAGCAGGTCACCTTTTAAAAAAGAAAGGCTAGTGTCTCTGAAGAATAATTCTTTACCTGCTGTTATTATGCAGTTTGCTCTTCTTGAATGTGATTAATTAATTAATTTTTTAGTGTTACGTTAAAAAAAATCTCTGCAACAAAAATGTCCTGTTTATTTTGCTTGCTGTGTCTGTTACCAGTGTATAAGCAACAGAAAACAGCCTCTTCCCCATTTTCAGGTCTTTTAGTTCAGTGAGTCTGTGACAGCAGTGTATTTCTATTGAGTTGGCTTTTTCTTTTAATGCTTACACAGGAGCATCAATTGCTTAAGGTTCATCTGGTTACTTTAGTTGGTTTCTAGAACAGTCTACATTGACAAACTCCTTGATGTCTTGTGGGCCAACCATTCCCCTCAAAAGCAGGTCCAACTTTGATGTTAGGTCAGGTTGTTCAGGGAGGTTCCACAACCTGCAATGCCGCTGTGAGAGCAGACAGGTCGCTTTTGTGCAGCCCTTTTTCCTACTTTTAACACGGCCTCAGTGGCCAGGCAGACGGTTCCAGACGGTCACATCCACTTTTGTGAGAAAGGAGTGGTGCTGGCTGGCTTCACATCAGTCCTTTTGGAAATACTTTTAGTCATCAGTGGTTTATGTAATTTGTTTCTGTCCGTATGAGTTGATTTAAGTTGTTACATATTGGAGAGGGTAGAGAGGAGGTTGGCTGTGTATCTGGGACCTTTTAGTTTGCGACTCAGCAAGAACAACATCAAGAACAGCAGCCAGTCGATTGCACTGACTTGTTCCTTGGTATTTTCTTTGTTTCTCATTTTTTTTCTTACTAGCCTGAAAGCATTTTTTAATACACCAATGTAATATATGATAAATTTTAAGTTTTGAAAACGTAAGCGTTAACGTTTTAAAACATTGCCACATTTTAGCTGTCTGGCTTGCCATTTTGTATGCTGAATCTGTCTAAAGCTGAGTTCTAGCTGAAGTTTTAACCTAAAATGAATTAGCATTTTTTCAGGACTAAGGAAATATGTTGTTTCTGTCTTGAACTAATCCACAACAGCTCTTCTGAGATGCTCTTGTTCCTTTCTGGCTTCAGTTGTGGGTCCTCAAAGTTGAGCAGATCAGCCTAGATTTTTGAGTGCTTTATGTTCATCATGGCAAGCAGTAGATATGCTCAACTTACAAGCCCTTGAAAAACTTAATTATTAATAGAAAAGTCTATAAGCTCTCTCAATACTCCATTTCCCTCTGACATTCGTGATCTCTGGTCTGCATCTGGACAGTGTGCCGTGTATGGAGGTTTCCCTTCAGAAGATGTTTGCTACTACCGTGGAGATTGATAAGACATTGGGTACCAGGTGCTGCTGAGGAAACCAGTCTCTCCTAAAGAGGCAAAGACTCTGCAGCCTGCCTGTAGTGGGAAGGGTAAATTAAGTCAAGGCTGGGGGGAGACAGAACAAGAGCTCTCTTTTCAAAAAGAATAGGCAGATCTCAGGGAAAGTTTGCGAGAGACCTAGGAGGACTTGCAGGAAATAGTTGTAGGCAGGTGTTGCAAGTACCTGCAGAAATGGATGGGTAGCTGAGAGGAGACTAAGGAGGAAGCCTGCCCGTCTCAGAACTCTTACCAAAAGGTTTTTTGAGACTTTTGAGTGTCTTACTTGATGTTCATGTTAATTAAATAAGAGTAGCGGGAAGAAAATGGAGCCATTTAAAGTGGAGTTAAGTAGGGCAGCGTATGTTTATTGTCTCAGAACAGAGTATGCTACAAATATATTTTAATTGCTCAAAATCAAAGTATTATAAAACCAGAAGTTGCATTTGAAGTGTACACATCTTGTTACATGAAACCTGCCTTATGTCCACGTAACAACTACATTTATTCACAATATTGTTCATCTTCAGGAGGAATGAATGGGAAAGGGGACAATCCGATGTAATATAAATCAGTTTAATGGAAGCCCTCTGGCGTGAGAGTGCTTGAATTATAATCACTTATTATTGCATGATACTGAAATAAAGCAGTGTTAAAGTTGTTCAGGTGACCTTGCCATACCTGAAATTCAGGTGCTGTGTCTTTGAAGTCTTTGATATCTGGCTGTGAGGAAGCGTATGTATTTCATCCTTTGTTCCTCTTTTCTAGTGGTTGCCTTGTGTCATCCCATGAAAATCCATCTAGCTTTGATAATTTTACAAACCTTTAAGAATTTTTTTTTCAGTACAGAGCAGGAGCTAGGCATGATTTAAAAAAAATGATTGCAAGAATTGAGTATATATGAGTAAAGAGACTAGAACTGGCACATGAGGCTGGAGATGGAGCTGGGTGAAACTAAAAGAGAAGAAACTGAATTGAGTGGAGTTGGCTGAATTTGAATACCGCATATCTGCTGGATAAGCACCTGGTTGGGCAGGTAGGCTTGACATAGCATGAGGAGGCAGGCATGGATTAAGTTCACTGGTGAAAATTTGGACAAGAGAAGCAAGCAGTTATGTTTGGTCTAATAAAAAGAGTATGAGAAAATTCCTAGATCTCTGGTTGCCTCTGTTGTTGACAAACAATGGGCAAAATGTGTACCTTGCAGAGAAGGTGGAAATTCACGGTTATTATGGGTTACTCTGTTTATTACAAGCAGCAAAATCTGTGTATTCCTTTGAATACTGTTCTGAGGATGAATGGGCAGAAAGATGGAATTTTTAATTTAGAAATAGAAGAGGGATCCTGATACTTCAGAGTTGGACATTTGAAAGTTGAAAAAAATCCTAGAATGAATAGTGCTTACAAGTTTAATCAAGGCCATGTATGTATGTTATCCCATTCTCTCTTTTTTCAGTACATTGCAGCCAATAGGTTGGCCAGCACTCACTCCTTAGATGAGCAGCTAGTCTGTGTCTCACTGCATTGCTTAGTGCATGCCCTTTACCTTACAGAGTACACACTCTGAAAATTTACCGAAAGTTATTTATTTTTCTCACGGAGTTTTCTGTGTCATGCTTCACTATAGGATCAAGTGGCTCTTCAGGAACATCTTTACAAGAGCTTTGTAAACCAAGGGAACAGATTATTATTTTCATTTCTCAGAGAAATGAGGCATGGGGGAATGAACATCAAACGTGTCCATAAGTTTGGGGGCCGAATTTGTGAAGCAAGGGATCTGTGGTGTGTAACTACCCGAAGCACAGCTTTTGGGTTACTGTTGAGTCTACTCAAAACTTCAGCAGTGTACACCTCCAAATTTCACTGGAAACAGACTGATTCCTCAAGTGATCGTCACTTGTGAGTCCTTTCGATAAACTGGAAGTGACTTGTCCAGCAGCACGGAGAATTGTGTAGCAGAGGCACAGAATATGTTTCAGCTCCCTGGGGTCAGATTTATTTGCCTTCAGCGCTTTGTTTCCATTTCTTTCATTTTACTACATGTGTTCGTGCTACATACGGATGCAGCAGTGGTGTTATTCACTTTGCAAGCCTGTTTTATCCTAGTGGCAATCCAGTCTTTTAGTGAGAATGAAAATATAGATGTGGTCCTTTAACTGTAGATCAACACATGGTTTGTATGTACTGGGAACTGAAATGAGGATTACACTGGCTTCTGATTGCGTGCTTCTTGCAGCTTAATGTATTTTTCGTGTACTTTGTATGTGAACGTAACAGTGAGAGCATCCATTGCTGAAGGATGCCATTGCATTTTACAGGAGCCATATGCATACATGACGTGACAGAATTTGGCCCATATAAAGACATAACTTGTTTTTATTAATGGTATTATGAAAATTAAGCTCTCAACCATTCAGTCAGTTCTCTGTGGCATAATAGATGTTTCAGCATAGAACTCGTGCTCCAATAATATATAGCAAATTTATTGTGAAGTCAGTCAGTAACAAGTATTAGACTGTTTCGAGCAGTTTTTTTCTCAAGCAAAATTATTTCTCTGTATTTGTAACACATTTCTGAAATAGTTGGTTTTAATGTGCTTTCTTGAAGTCTTAATAGAAGCCTATACTATAACAGTAAGTTCTTTATGATTATAAAGAAAATAAGTTTCAAATTATTATTTTATTAAGTGTATAATACTACTCATAGGCAAATGTTTTAATACAGCAGGTATTCTGTTAGAAACCATCCAATCTGATAATTGTCAGAGTTGGGGTTTTTTTTGTTTGGTTGGTTGGGTTTTTTTTAAAGCAGTTACTTCCTCTCTGATTTTGGATTTTAATCCTGACTTAAGCTTTCATGTCTTGCTGATGCTGCCAGTCAGAGGATGTGAGCACTAAACAGTTTACTCAATTATCTGCTATACAACAGCTGCTAATATTAAAATAAATAAATAAATGAATGCCACCTCATCTGTAGGTCTGCTGTGTGTGGACAAAAAGAGGAAAGGCACGTAAGATGACTGTAGCCGCCTTGTCTGCTTGGCACCTCTGTCTCTCTCACTTTCAGTTTTCAGCGTAATGAAGAGCAGGAGAACAATATTCTGTAATTAAGGATTCCATTAAGTTGAAGAAAAGAGCAAATGGAGTTGTTTGTTCTCCTAGCTGAAAAAATTTGTCTGGGGCGGGGGTTAGTGGTAGTAGTGTGGAAGGAGAGAGAGGTGGGTGGAGAGACTAAGTCAGGGCTGTTTGTTGAATATACTGTTAAGGACTGTTACCATCCTAATTAATCAAGTTAGAAATTACAGCTGTAGTCGGTTTCCCTCCAATTCTTGTTATCAATTTTCTTCTCTTTTGAGACAAAGCAAATATAAATTTTGTGTTCATTTGTCATTCGTTCTTTGACTTCAGCATCTCTGAAAATAACAATGTAGCACAAAAGACCAGTATTTACCTAGTTGTAATGTGGGTTGCCATGGTGTTTTGCAAATTATTGCAATTATGTTCACCATGCGAGTCGCCCTTGGTAACTGGCGAAAAAACTGATAATCCTGTTTTGAACAAAAGGTCAAATTGCTGAATAGAAAGTCTTGATTAACTAAAAGATGTACAAAGTGGAATTATTTCCTACCATTCAGAAATAGTTCTTGATCGGGTTTGGGGGAGGGGGTGAGTAAGTACATCTGATTACTGAAGTACAAAGCATTGAAAGGATGTTGTCTTGAGCCTTTCATGTAGTCTTAATGGTGGCTTTTTTGTCAAATTTACCCATTTGCGGCATTGAAAGAGGCAGCTGCATTTAAGCTTGAGAGATGGTGCTTTTTCAAGAGTTCAGTGCATGGAAAGTTCTCAGCAGTGTCTGCAGTTTACTATTAGACCTTCAGCTATTAAAACTGATGTGCTGCATTTGAGCCCATAGCTCTTGGTGCTTGTAAAACCCTCTGACTGATGATCTAATAAAGTGCTCTTACCGGACAATCTCTGATCAGATACTTTAGAAAAAAATGAAAGAAAAAAAAAAAATAACCACAGTTCTGAAAAGGATGGGCATAGAAACACATGGGTATACTGAAGAGTTTGCTTTTGTAATCTGCAGTGGAAATATTAATAAATATGACTTTGTTTTCAGTTTAAGTACTTCAAATGGCCAACATGTTACTCCAGAAATAATTTTTATTTACATTTACAAAAGTAAAAATTATTCTGAAAAGATTAAAAGTTATTTGTGATCACCAGTACTCAAAATTACATAAAAATGTGTAGAGGGAATGGTCCTCTTCTGTTGTCGTATTCAAAACACCGGGATGGATTTCCTGCACTTTAATGCTTTGAATTTCCTTTCCTCTCTCCTATTTTTTTCCTATGGGGGGTGCAGGGGATGAGGTGAAGAGGATTAAGGGTTTTTTCTTTTTTAATTATTCTACTTTTTGTTTTTAAAAAGCTACCTGGAAATTAATTCTTAAAACTTTGGAGAGCCTGTGTGAGAGCAGCATGAAAGCAAAGTAAACCTGGACAAGTTTGTGGGTTGACATTGTGCATCACCTAGCAACCCCCCGCCTCATCCAGTTCCCTTGTCTGCCCCCAGTCCTGTTTACAGACCATTCAGACTGCTCTTCGAAACCGTGAAAGATATTCAGTTTCATTAGTGCCATTCTGAGGGAGAAAATAATTAAACTTAAATGAACAAACACTGCTTAGTGATGCTTTAAACTTTTCTAGTTTAAGGTGACCAGACTGTTGAGACAGCCGTTACCTTTCACTCTGTTGAGCTCCTCTGAACTTACGTATCTATGTATGTATGTACATTATCATTTTTAAAATTTTCAGAACTCTATTAACTCCTTCAGTATTTAGAGATGTTCATAACCATATTGCAAAGATAATTTTTTCACATATACAATCTATCTCTACCAACTTGAAATGTATACTTGAGTTGACAAACCTTACTGTTATTGCCATGTACATGAGTAAAATCTCTGCAAGACAAGTCTGTGAAGGAGGAAGAAATTCAAGGACTGCACAAATGTGTGGGGAGAGAGGGAAGAGGACAGAATTGTGGAAGAAGAGGAGGGAGTAAAATGTTTTTAGCTTTCTGACCAAAGTAGAGGCACAGATTTTAAGAAATCTTGAGTTCTTTCTGTTTGTATGTTGCTAAATTCTTTAACAAGCAACACATGGATGGGCTGTATGAGGAATTTGTGCTTTGCTGACAGTTGACAGACAAAGCAAAATTTTTCTGAAGCGAGTTACTGTACTTAGTTGTGACCTGTTATAGCCTAAGAATGTGGCTTGCTTTCAGTTGTATGAATAGGGCAAAGATATTTTGCAGAATGAACTTGAACATCCTTCCAGTGATTTTAGCTCTCCATACAGAAATAAGTAAGACATCTTTCACCGATCTTTTTCTCAATGTAGTTTTCCATATATCCTTTTAAGTATGCCTTCTCCCAGTTGCTTGCTTGAAATCCAGTTTAACTGTTTTCAGACTGTCTTAAGTAAAATAAAATTGTTGGTAATTGCTGGTTCTCTTTGTGAGCAGTATGTTAGCCTATGAACACTTGTGCTCTGCTTTTTAATGTCTTTGGGTATGTATTTTGGTGCCTAGAATCTTATTTTGCTGAAGATAAGAAGACCAAGGTATTGCCTTTGATGTGAAGTAAAGCAGAACATACTTGCTAATTTAGTTTATAATGTACAACTGTTAAGGTTGGAATTTGTCCACTTGTGGTGCTATTACATGTGTTTAAATGAGGGCTACTGTTTGCATCAAACCTGTCATAAGGGTTTGGAGTGCTCTATTATCCTTTCAGCAGGCTGATGACAGAGCCTGGGTTTGCACAAATGAGATCAATAAGTTTCAAATAACTCGTATGAAATGACATGTGACTGTACATTTAAAGATGTCTTTCTTTAAAAAAAAAAATCAATTTTTCATAACATGTAAAACTCTTACATTGACCTACAAGATATTTTTCACTTCTGTCTTGTTTGATAAGTTTGTTTAAAGCATTTTTTAGGTTAGCTTGAGCATTTGGGATCTTTTTTTGTGGCAGGAGAGTAGGGTGCATTTCTTGCTTCTTCCATTTTCTCCTGCTTTGATGATTTATTTTTTTTTTCCCCCCTGAGACTTCTGATGGTCAAAGTGATATGACACATGCTGCTGAGCATAAATTTTCTAGAGATTAATGAAGTTTTCTTTCAGTCTTGGGTGGTTTCTTTCAAATTTTTTTTCAGTTCTGAATTAGAATTCAAGTTCTGTTATTTTGGAGTATCCAAATCACGAAGTATCATTCTTGAAAAATCTATAAACTTTCATATTCAGTAGTCTAGAAGTAAGCACATGATGTTTTGTGGCTGACTTTGCATCCCAAGAGCGATGTGTTACTGACAGGACCTTGACATATATGAGTACTGAAAGAACTCCTGAAACGTATACTTATGGTGCAGAATTTTGTTGTAGGCTAAATCCTTTCAAGTTCATGTTCTTTTTCTGTAATATCCAAGGGGAACTAGGTTTGGATCTTTTCTTTGGGTGTTTTTAGATCAGAGCAGTTGGGTGCAAAAGGTGAGCTTCACCTTTTGTAATGGCCACGTGGAACCCACATCAGTGCTTTTGTTGTTCTAGTGTCATCAGCTTTTCCAAGGTGGAAGGACACTTGGTGTTGTTCTGGGAAACTCAGATAGTATTTATTTCTCTTGTGCTTTCTTTAAGGTATCAGGTTAGTGTAGCTACATTGCCCTCAGTTCCAGTTTGTGTAGTTGTTCTGGACCTTCACAACCTGGTCCTTTGGAGGTGTGGTTCTCATTGACTCCAGTTGCCTTTGAGCCAGTTTGGACTGTCAGCCTTTCAGCGGGGAACCGAGACAACAGATACAAGAGTCTATGAGAACAGGAGGTTTCAATGGATATTATTTTGGAGAAGGTATCCTCTCTTACCAGCAGTACTGTCTCATTGGGTGGTAAAGTGATCATTTGCCTTCCATTAGGAAGTTGTTGGCTGAGACGCTTCCATTTGATGACATCCTTTAATGTGGTTCCTGTGATAATAATACTGCATATATAACCAACCGTCTCCAGGATCTGTACTGCTTTCAAAACCAATTTGTATCTCCTTGTTACTATTATTTAATTTAAGAGGCAGTTTTGTATTTTTCTTAAAAGATTGTGCCTATCCATTAGTCACTCTAGATAATGGTGAATTCAAGAGGAGCAGAATGAACCACCCAGGAAAGGAATTTCCTTTCTTTGTAAGAGGTTTTTTTTTTATCCACTCCATCCCACAGCTGAATTCAGATCAGTTATATAGTCCAAAAGTCAAGAAGCTCTGAAAACGAGGAAACGCTTTGAAAAGAAATTGAAATGATATCTTCAACTTCCATTGAAGTGAGGCAGCATGAAATGGAGTGTGAAATGCTGTGGTCCCTGTTTACTTTTTCCCTAAATTGGATGATCAGGTAGCATCAGACTCTAAAAATACTCATACTGGGGAATGTAACCTATTTTTTCTGGATGAGGAACTGGCTACAGTATTTATTGTATAGGAAAAGAAAAAATGAATGTGAAGTCAATGGCAAAGAGTTGATGAAATATTTCCTTATCTTTACTTGTGATCCAAATAGTCACGTACCATGCTGGTTCTACGATCAGGTCTCTTAATGCGCTATAGTTAGCTTTATGTATAAATTTCAGGAACAAATTTCAGTCATTGTTACTGTAATAGTTACTAAAACTATTTGCATTGCTTCTTGGAATTTAAAGCCAAATGTACACAACACCTAACAAAACACCAGAGCACATGGAATAAGCATTCCCTCATTAAAGGATTTAAGCTGTACAATAAATTTATAAAGGGATTTATGCAATCCTAAGCTTCTTCACCATTCTAAGTATATGCTGCAATATTTTTTCCTTTCAGCTGGAACAAGCTTGGCAGCATGTTTAGAAAGGTACCTGTCCCACTTAAAATAAAGAGACAAAAGCTCTAGTCAGCCAGCATCAATAATAGACTCTTGACCCAGTTCCTTTTATAGAACAATTTATTTGAAGAGCCTGTGAAAATATCAAAGGAATTTATTACTGGGAAATTATTAAATATTATAGTTAGGACAGCAGTATAAAGTCTTAAAATACAACGTCCTCAAAGATCGTCCTTGTTTTATATACTCAGCTTTGAGTATAAATATGTTAGATAACTTAGTTTTAAGAGATTTTTGGCTTAAAAGTTTTAGTTATGCCTGGCAGTTCAAGAGAACTTACACACACTCTTCATTTTGGAAATTTTTAAATTTTGAAATTCTAGGATGAAATTTAGACATATCTTTTCCCTAGTAAGGGATCTCTTGAACCTAATATTAGGGCTTCTGATTTAGTACAATATGGTCTCTTTGTAGTAATGTATTAAAGAAGTAGAGAGAGCTTTTCCAGTAACTTCTTGTTGAAGTTTGACAAAATGGAAAAGAAGATTGAAATGGCAATGATAACATTGTCTATCCATATACTACTTGAGATCTAAATGTCTGAACCTACTTATTGAAGAGGCTTTGCAGGTCCCCTAGATTTCCCTCAAAGATAAAATGAGATCTTTGTCATAGTCTCACCAATTTTTTTTTAATTATTTTTTTTTCCCTCAGTGCTTGGTATCTGATTTGCTTGTGGAATATCAAGCTTTGCAGGATCCTGAAAAAGTTACTGACCCTGAATTCTGCATCACTGATTGCTTTTAACTCTGTTACTCTGGTTTTTAGGGTTGCTTTGCACGATTCATGTCAACAGAGTGTGCCTGCTCTTTCCTTGTCAAGGAGATCATAATTGATAGGAAAAATGTCAAAATAGCTAAAGATGCCCCACCTGTGAAGCTGCAGGCCCACCTTCTATTTCCAGAGCTAACTTCTGGTAGTAGTCTTCTACAGAACTAGCGAAAAATCTGTTTCCTCAGAGAAGCTGGCTGTTGCATTATTTTCACAGAATCACAGAATCACAGAATCACAGAATGTTAGGGATTGGAAGGGACCTCAAAAGATCATCTAGTCCAATCCCCCTGCCGAAGCAGGACACCTAGGTGAGGTTACACAGGAAGGCGTCCAGGCGGGTTTTGAATGTCTCCANCAAGTGGTCAGGCCCTCCTTCCATGATCTGTAAATGCTCCTCTTCCACTTGAGCTTACCCAGCAGCTCTCTGTTTAGCCACAAAGGTCTCCTGGCTCCCTTTCTCGACTTCCTGCGTGTCGGGATGCTCTGATCTTGAGCTTGGTAGAAGCAGTCCCTGAATACTAACCAGCTCTCTTGGGCTCCTTTACCTTCAAACAGCTTTGCCCACGGGATTTTCCCTAGCAGTTGTTTGAAGAGGCCTTTGTAAAGGTTTCGTTTCTGATGGTGGTCATTTTGCTAAGGGGTGAGGAAGGAAGCCTGATGGCTCATTTTCTATCCATGATACTTTTCTGTGACAGAATATTCTTTTTGATTTCCCTCAAATTTCTTCCTGACAAGTTTATCTCCAAATTTCACCTTGATGAAGAATTTACTTGTCTTGTGTTTTCTTTCCCTTGCCAAAACAGGGTGGGTGACCAAGAGGCAGGTATTTAGACATCATGAGGTGTTCCTTTTATATGTTGATCCAGTCTTCTTTAAGTTCGGATAATTCAGTCTCCAGGTTGTTTGTATTAGTGGCTACAAGTTCCAAAGGATGGGCCATCTCTGCTCAGGCTGTCTAGGGGACTCGTAGGCTTGGCTCTGTCATATGTCTTAATATATCACCTGTGCAGAGCCCTCCTGATCAGTGTTCTCCACTCAGTCTGCTTTGCTAGTCTTACTGATAAATGACTCCATCCATAACACTGATCAAGCAACTGTCTGATGTATCTTTGTACTTGCTCTGGAAGGACAATCAGGATGAAGCAGCCAGCTGGAAGCAGCTAGAGGAAGGGTATGGAGCAGGCGGGCACCAGGAGACTGCAGGATTCCTTTTCCTGCAGATAAGAATAGCATGTTTCTGATTATACCAATCCTAGCCTCATCAAGTCCTCCATCTTGAGAAAGCCTTTCAAAAATTCGATGGATCTATGCCTTTCTCATGTCTAGCAGCAGTAGAATTGGCTTCTTCGTAAGAGAGGTCTGAGGTTTTTACCAGGTGCATTTCCCCGTGAAAAACTGGCACGTTGCCTGGGGAACCAGAGTTATGCTGGACTTCACATCGCTAAGTGGGTGAAGCTTCCCTTGTGAAATCTTATATTTCACTATTTCTGATGACATCGCTGACCTGAGGGGCTTTCTTCTTGGGATTGTAGCAGTGGCAGGTAGATGTCACTCAAGTCTGCGTTACCTACCGAAATTCTGGAGCATGACACTAGTTCTCGCTGTCTTTCAGGTTTTCATTGCTGCTGAGATCTCACCAGGATGGTGCAAGTGCATTGGATTAAGTCACCATTATTACGAGAGTATTTCTTTGTTGTGAACAGGAAACAAAGCAGATCAGAAGTTGAAATTGTGTAAAAGTAATTTGGTTTCTGGTACACAGCAGAAAAGCTTTCCTGGCTTTTCAGCAATAGCTCATTTTTAAGTTGATATTGACACCACATTTGGTGTTTCAATTTTAAAATTGTGATGTAATTCTCAAAATATGTAGCTACTACTAATAGTCAAAACACTTGCCAAAGAATGTGCAAACAGAGGTTTTGGCTTGAGTTTTAATTCCTGAAACGCTGTTTCCCACTACAGAACATTTATCTATCTGCTTCCCCAAACATTCAACTATTTACAGAAGACACAGACAGGTGGAACAGGGAGAACGCTCTTGTGATGTAGAACAAGTTATTGCAAGTCAAACTGATAACTTTCAGGTCACTGAGTCAAGTCCGCTGTTGCCATGAGAAACTTCATATAAAATATTTCACAAAAGATCTATCTTTTAACGTTGCATGGGGGTATCAGTAGATTTGGTAGTTTACCCTGTAATGCAGTATTGGTGGAACCTCATCCTTCCAGGGGATTTAAAGCCACTTTGACCGTATTTGTCCTGTTAGGCAATGCTATTCATAGTAATGGACATTGGCAGAAAAATGAGGTCTGAAGCTTCTAGCCTTGGAATTAGTGGAAATAATATGCCTTTGTAAGAGTAGCCTGAAAGGAGAGGTCAGTTTGGAGTTAGAGTGGCGTGATTAGTAACTTACAGCGATGCCTGAATCAGAAAATGTTTGTCGTGTTGTCTCTCGTGTTCAGCATTCCTAAAGCTGGTTTGCTGATCAGTGACACGAATAGCAAGCTTATGCTGGCTGACTAGGAAAGCGTGTCCAGGTTATGTTCCTGCACTTCCCTTCTGGTGGGTTTGATGATTTAAGAGAATAAATTAATCTCTGCAGTGAGGAAGCCATGGATTTTCGATCCAGTGTGCTTGAGGTTAGGTATCCCAGCCATCTGGAGACTGGACGTCATCCACCAAAATTCCATTTTCAAGTCAACACTAAGGTTGTCTTCAATGGAGAGTAAGATTGTAGAGAATCAAGCACCAATTACATTTTAAATTCAGCTCCAAAGTGATGGATAGTGACCTCTGAATAATTTTCAGTTCTTGCAGCTTTCTTCTTTTTGCTACCGCACTTCTTCATTCCACTTGAACTTCTAAAGCATTGTAGTCCCCCAGCATCCAGAATGTCTGAAAGCAGGAAGAGACACAGAACTGAAGTGTCCTAAAGAATCACATTGAGCCCTCTGTTGTAGCAGGCAACCAAGCTACATTGTGAAATGGAATTTGTAAAAACTATTAAGATAAAGCTCAGTGAATGTATGTTGTTGACTCCTGCAACTTCTGTTTGAAAGGCTGTTCCAAAAGCACTTGCCTCTGTATTTTGGGATAATATTTATAATGCTTGTTGATCACTAGAATGAGAGAGGCTAATTCTCAAGAACAAACTTACAAAGAAAGAAAATTACTTTTGACTTGCAAATTTCTCCCCATTAGCTACAGTTTGTGGACATAATACTCTTCGGGGATTTTCTTTTATATTGTGCATTTACTTCAGGATGGGTTTTTTGCATAAATTTTTTATATTTTAAAATGAACTAAGCATTTATAGACAGAATGTTTGGAAATGCTAGTTACTTTTTTTTTTTCCCCTGATCAACTTGGATTTCATTTCCCACAGTGTTGCAGATACCAAGCTGAACAAAACTGAAGGTTTCCTATTATGAGTTTGTTTGATCTATTGCAAATTAATTTACAGACTCAGTGATAGCTGCTGGGAAATGAAGGATTGGTTTTGTTTGGTCAGTGAAGATGGCAGGCATGGATCAAATGAGGGTTAACAATAATGCACTTGAACAAATTGAATCAGAACATAATGCATGTGTTGAATTTGATTGCAACATGCATGTCCATGGAAAAGTTTTTTGTTTAAAACAAATCAAGGCTTATAGCTTAATTATCAAAGCAAAACAAGAGACATAAAGAGCTACATGTTTCTGATACCGCTTTTTTCAAAAATAGCTCCCTTCACACAGTTATCTACATGTTTAATTTCCATGCACAATAGCAACAGTTATTGTTGTCATTTGTTAAGAGAGATTAACAGATAGTAAGTACAAACAAACACAAATAAGGCCTGAATAGAGAGATGACAAAGAAGGAAACCTCTTTAGTGTTAATTATAACTAGTAGGAAGTCTATACAAACTACATTAACTGCTTTCTATATGAGTTGAAGGGACATTTGGTTAGTTAATATCTATGTTATGTTTGGGGTTTTTATTGTAGGCAACAACTTAGATCTGTGCTTTTAAAATATAGTTTATTGAGAAATGTACTTTTCAGTGAAAGTCACTCGTTTTGATAATTTCTTGGTAGTTGAAAACAAGTGTAAAAGCTGTTGAATATGAATGCTTATTATTATCCTAAGCTATTGTTTTTAATTTAAACAGGGGTTTTCAGTCTTTTTCACCTGTATTTTGTCACCAGCAAGGTTTCCAGCACTTTCTTCAAAAGTGACTGCGCTAGACTGAAACAATTGCATAAAGAAACTTGCTTCAAATGTCATTCTTCAATGGCAGTTTGGGTGGACCATCTATGTATTTATTCCCTTATAAGACGATAGAAGTGGTACCTTGCAAACGGTGTAGTCCTTTGTCCCTTAATTGTTAGCTAAAAATGCCAATAGGTGGCAGAAAACACACTGTTACTTTCGTCACGCGTTATTTTCATGGTTGTCTATTTTTGAGTATTCTGCTCAGCTGAAGCTGGGATGCTGCTCCCATTCCAGGCTTTGTTTTTTCAGTTGCACTTGTGTTCCCGACCTAAATACCTCGCTATCTGGTAGTCTCCATGCTTTGTTTTTCTAGTATAATAAATTGTTTTAAAGTTAAAATGTAGTCATTTAATATGTTTTGAGTCATGGGCGTTCTCTTTGTGCACATAGGATCTTTTCATAGTTACAGCTGAAGTAATTGTGCTCTTAAACAGGGGGCTTTAGGAATGGGCGAGGACACCATCTGCACCTCCCCCTGCCTGGCTGTGTGTTTTAAGGCCCTGTTTGTGCCACGCAGCTACCAGATGTTTCATGGGAAGGTAGAGATGCCACATAATAAGCAAATATGGCATAAACAGCATTCCACACAGAGCATATGTTTTGTCTCAAAGAATAAACTTCATGGAAGATCTGTGACAGTTCACTATCCTTTCCAGAAATGTTTTTGTGTTCTGCTTCACAGTGGCTCTCAGGGTATTTTCAATACTCACGTGAGTGCCTGAAGATCTCAGTGCTATCCTTGAGTAGCTTTATTTGGTAGAAAGGCATTCCATGTCTATTAAAGTTTATTTATTTAAAAAATGTGAGGCAACACATTAACACCTTCCTCTTTCCTAGAAAGAAATCTTAGGTTCATTTCCAAAACTAAAGGACCAGCTTTTTGACTTGAGACTCATTTGTGTCTGCTGAATCCAGAAGGCACAGTTCAGGTGTCTCTGTTAGTTCAGGTCCTAAATCAGGACTTTTCATGGTGAAGCATCTGCTGATAAGTAGCTCGGTCTTGTTGAGCAGCGTCTATCTTTCTAATGTCACTTGCGAAATAGTTGTCATAAATAATTTGTATGTGACAAGGAGAGTGGTAGTGGGAGTGCTAGGTCAATAGAGACCAAAATTACATCTACAGAAGGTTTGTGAATTCTTGGAATTTTCTAACCTTGCAGTGTTAAATATATAATGATTTCCATTGTTAAACTGCATAACAATAAAATTCAAACATAGCAATCAAGATACACTGATCATACTGTTTCAATAAGCATGCTCTGACATTAGGTGTACATTTATTTTATTAAGAGAGTCTAGAGCAGGGTTTGCCCCATCCCTAAGAATCTGCATTTTGGAGATGCTTTTTTCTTTCCATTTAGTATAAACAGATCATAGGGTGACTAGCTTAGGCTTTTAGATATCCAAAGCTGACTCAAATGAACCCTAACTGCATATCTTAATGGACTCTTTTCCATTTCTGCATTATAGACTTGAGCACACATCTTGGGTAGTTCTATATACCTTGCTGTTGGTATGAAGTTCCCCACAAAGTTTTCCTGGTCTGCCCACATGGGCATAAAAGCTCCTCTCTGCAAGAGTGACTTGAGTGTTTTGATGGGCTTGGTGATAATATTGGGGATATTATATGGCTAATGATAATATTGAGGATATTATATGGCTGTAGACATCCTGAAAGAGAGGTCTGTGAAATAAATTATTTGGAAAGGATTTGAGGTTTCACAAAAACAACAAAAAACCAAACCAACCAAACAAAAAACAACCTCAAAACAACCCAAACCTGAATCAAACTTCTAGCACTTTTGAAAAGATTATAGAAGGATGTATTTTTAAGTTGAAGAAAGGGTTAAAGCTGACAAACATGAAAGAACACAATATTCATGTTATCTGATCCTTTACAGAACAAGCTGCAAAACCAAAAAAAAAAAATCTTGGCATACTTCAGTAAGTTATAGGAAAGACATTGACAAAAAAATAATAAAATAAAATTTTAAGAAAATAAAACAACCACATATTTTAAAAGTAGACATAGTCAAATCTCATTTTAACAAGGTTTTGGAAAGTGAAAAACTAAAGTTTATGTATTCATTCAGCACTGCTGAGGCCCCACCTCGAATCCTGTGTTCAGTTTTGGGCCCCTCACTACAAGAAAGACATTGAGGTGCTGGAGAGAGTTCAGAGAAGGGCAACGAAGCTGGTGAGGGGTCTGGAGCACAAGTCTGATGAGGAGCGGCTGAGGGAACTGGGGCTGTTCAGCCTGGAGAAAAGGAGGCTGAGGGGAGACCTGATCGCTCTCTACAGCTACCTGAAAGGAGGTTGTAGCATGGAGGGGGTTGGTCTCTTCTCCCAAGTAGCAAGTGATAGGACAAGAGGAAATGGCCTCAAGTTGTGCCAGGGAAGGTTTAGATTGGAAATTAGGAGAAATGTCTTTCCGGAAAGGGCTCTCAAACATTGTAACAGGCTGCCCAGGGAAGTGGTAGAGTCACCATCCCTGGAGATGCTTAAAAGATGTGTATATGGTGTTCTTAGGGACATGGTTTAGTGCCAGAGTTAGGTAACGGTTGGGCTCTATGATCTTGGGGGTCTCTTCCAACCAAAATTATTCTATTCCTCCACACAAGTTCCAAAGCATTTGAGATAAAGTAACTCAAATATCTCAAACTAAGAAACTGACATAGTCTTATTGAATCAGGATGCTAGATTACTGAGATATAAAATACAGATTCGGTTTTGGCCATACCAGTGAGGAAAGAAAATGTAAGTCACATCTTCTTAACAAATTTGCTTTGCCAGCAAACCAGGATCTCCAGGAAATGAAAGCCAAAAGCGGTATATAGTTGCAGGGTTTCATAATTGAGTTATAAGCAAGATGGTGATAGTGGCAATACTGCTTTGAGTAGGGCTGTGGAAACTGGAAGGGTAGGAAACGTAATAATTAGAAACCTGAGTTATCAGCCTGGAAATCAGGTAGCAGTCATTGCCAGAGCGTAATGTTGGGACAGCTTGTTAAAGAGCCAGTGTGAAGGGAAGCAAGAAACTTTTTGGGTTGCCCTCTGATTTGTAAAATTTCTGTCCAAGTACCAGGAATCCTGGTATGGTTAGATTAAACTTCTTTGCAGGAGCAACAAAAACAAATTTTGGAATCTGATACAAAATTAAACACTATTCCCAGCAGAGGCATCAACACCTGATAATCTGAAATGCAGAATTTGAGAGTGCTGAGCTGCTCAGGGGTGGTGAAAGCAGGGACTGTTTGAGAAGAGTTAGAGAAAGACCTTGTGATACCAAGTTGACTTGTGAGTTAATGATGGAAGATTAAATCCTCTGCCAAGTAATGTTAAGTGGTGCAAATGCTAAAAAACCAATCTTAATTTTGCATACAGTGTGTGTATTGTCTTACTACTGAAGAATAAAATTATAGTTCTTGGATTATAATAAATATCTTTCTGGAAATGACTGCTCAGTGCTCAGATGCTCAATAGTGCTCCCAGCAAACAGAACTTGAGGAAAAAAAGGAGCGGAGTACAAGATGGTTAATACCATCTTGTTTCTGTATAAATTCATGTTCATCCAGCATCCTGAATATGGTGTGCAGTGCTGGTTTCATCTCCCTCCTCATTTGTCTCATTTTCCCCTACCCCCTGATTAAAAAAATGACCTGGATGGGATTCAGAGAAGGGCAACAAAGATGTGGAGTGGTTTCCATGCAAGGAACAACTAAGTAAATTAAGACCGTGGTTTGGAAAAGAGTTTGATTGCAGATGATGTGATGGAGGTCTATAAAATCATGAGTGGCATGGAAAAGGTGAATGCAGAATGATTATTCCTAGTCTCTCCTGATGCAAGAACTAGAAGGCATTAAAAAAGAAAATCTTTTGGTTTTTTGGTGCATTCAGGAAAAATAAGGTACTCTTTCATGTTGTGTGTACTTGTCCTGCAGGATGTTGTAGGAGCTTAAAGTTTACATTGGTTCAGAAAGCACTTGAAGTTCATTGGGATGAAGTTAGTGATGTGTCACCACTGAGTATAGAGAGTGATTCAGGAGGTCCTTGAGCCACTTCCAAAAGCTGGGAAAATCATCTTGAAAACTTTTACTGTCTGCTTTTTCTTATGCTATTTTTTAGGTATCTGCTATTGGTGGTTTTTAGAGATGAGATGTGGGATTGGTTTAACCTATGGTTGAACCTGGTACAGAAGGTACATCCTTTACTAATCCCAGAAGCCTTCTTTGGTATTCCTAAGAGAAACCTTTTGCATTGTCTCCCTGAACTGACAGAGAGCAAGCTGGCTCAGATTTTATTTCATTTTAACTCAGCAATTTAAGTCAGTTTATGTTGAAGTCTCTATAAATTTTTTTTTTAAAAAAAAAAAAAAAGAAAGCTACTGGCTGTCACTAGAAAACCTAAAGTTAAAAAAGATTTTCCCCTCTAAAGCTCAAGCAGGGAAATGGCACTTTATTTTAAAATTTAATTTGTTACGGGTCTCTGGGGTGTCTCGCTGTCTGGTCTACATAGTTGTATAAAATAATTCTGTTATATGTTAACATCTCAACTGAAGAAGAGCAGAGGTTTCAGTGTATTTCAAGGGAGGCATGACTACAATGTGCAGAATGTGGGATTTTGAAGCAAGAAGACTTTAGCTTTGTTCTCCGCGATTGATTGTGTTACCTTAAACAAGGATCTTCACCTCTTTAGAATCATAGAATCATTTCAGTTGGAAGAGACCCTCGGGATCATCGAGTCCAACCATAACCTAACTCTGGCACTAAACCACATCCCTAAGAACCTTGTCTAGATACCTTTTAAACACCTTCAGGGATGGTGACTCCACCGCTTCCCTGGGCAGCCTGTTCCAATGCCTGACAGCCCTTTCCAGGAAGACGTTTTTCCTAATATCCAACCTAAACCTCCCCTGGTGCAACTTGAGGCCATTTCTTCTTGTCCTACAGCTTCACAGTAAATGTTAAATTTGTCTTTTTTTTTAATTATTATTATTCCTTGAGTACAATTCGTTGTTTAGGTGTGGTAAAAAGAAGCTATAACTTGAATTTATGGTAAAAATATATTTTCTTCTGTGTTCTCTCTTTCTGTAGGGTTGGTTAATATGTGAGGAGCCAACCTGCCAGAACCGAACCCGTCGAGTTCCCCTGCATTTTTCCCGGAGCGGCCCCGTGTGCCAGGCCTGCAGGAAGGCTGTTCTGAGACCAGAGGTGAGTGTGTTGGGACAAAGCTTTGAGAGCAGTGGAGCAGGATTCTCATGGATCTCGCCTCTCTCTCAGCTCTGTCTTTCCAAAGTAGCAGGATTAAGCAGGAATTTTTAATTAGTTTATTAGTTTAAAGGGGACTGTTTATGCTTTTCCGACTCCACTTTTAAGCTGCGCCCTCATCACTGTGAAGAGAGTGTGCCATGCAGCTGCTGCGTTTGGAAATTTTCCAGCTGACGAGCATTTGGTCAGCAAACTAGAATTTGATGGAATGTTTCTGCCGGAATACAGGTAAATAAAAATAGGCAAACAAAACCACCTTCCAGAACAAAAACAACTGTCTGCTTTTCTGCTGACTGGTTCTCACCTGACTGGATTTGGTGCTAAGGAGCTGGAGGTGGGCTTCCATGCCACCTTCTG